>JAVFBZ010180443.1:0-15419 GCA_032466195.1 Katharina tunicata
AATTTGTATATTTTTCTGTATGCTCCTGTGCTTTTATTCATATTCATACAATATCATTTATAGGTTATACGAGTTGGTCATTTAGCTGTAGTGGCCGTGTTATCTTCGTTCTCTCTCCTGTGTCCACTGGAACAAAAAATATATATATACATCTAGGAATGCTATAGATAATTGTGTATATACTTTTTGTAAAATTTCTTCGGTGTTTCAAAGAGCTTATTACGAAAATAGTTCATCGTAAATGGCTTCGTCCTGCATGGGTTAAACGTCCACAAGGTGACGTCAGTTGCTATGAGAACTTTTCCCACGAACTTCTTCAAGCGGCATGTAGAAGCTGACACATTACAAAAACATGACTTTGATGAATTTTCAACTTCTGGGTATATTGATAAGCAACGTTTTAAATTGTGAAAGAACAACTTTCTTGATGTGTTTAGTTTCAAACAAATTAATAACGTTTTTCTTTCACAATTTAAGTATATTCTGTTCAGATTTGTTATAACAAATTTTATGAATTTTTATTTTACTACCCCCTTCGCACAGCAGCCTTTGTGGCAGATATTTGGGTATATCATTGACAACTGACGAGTTGTTGTTGTGATTGGGGGAGTATGTTCACATACGTAAGAGAGGTTTTTAACTCACTGCAACCAGTGAACAGCTGCCTGCGTTTTTCAGTATATTTGCCAAAGGGACGTAACTCCAAGAGGGTTAGAATTACCAATAAGCCCAAAGCTGGTTTGTCCCAAAAGGTAAACCAGGCTTAAATGAATAGAGCATGCAGCAAAGAGTATTGTGACGTGACATCATCCAACCGTGATTTGAACTCAATACACATTTGAATAACCGGACACAGAAGTTGAAAATTCATCAAAGTTATGAGTTTGTTTTCACGCGACGTTTTATGAAACTAACCCCTGGACGCTGTTTTACAAAATGGCCTTAGTACACGTTGAGCGTAACTACCATATTGATCAGGGTTGAATACATAATATCGTTATTGTAATTACTTTCATCTTAGGCTAGGATCATTTCGGGAAATTAGTTCCTTTGCTGGGTTGTTCAAAAGTTAAACAAGACTTAAATAACAAAAACATGACAAAGATGGATTTAGAACTTCTGGGTATATAAATATATATATTATATATGTAATTCCATCTTTGTCATGTTTTGCTTATATACCCAGCTTCTAGATGTCACTTAAACAAGATAGACTTTAATAAACAGCGCAACAAGGAAACTGTATTGACTCGACGTCATAACAAAGGTTTTCACTTACGCGTAACGTTTCGATCTATAACTTGTTTAAGCTACTTTTTTTCTTTTTTTTTCCTTTATCCTAAGACAGTTCTCAAGCAAATGATTAAAAAACATGTTCACGAAATAGATGTTTAGCTTTTATTGTGAAATTTAGCTTAGGGTACACAGAAACGTTGTAGCTATTCAGGCGATTGAATCTATATAGATATATGTTTGTTTAAAACAAAGCTTTTACAAAAGATCCGGCTCTGATCTAATCTGGATCAGACCCGGCTCAGACTCACCAATTTGTGGCTGTGTATTCGTGGCTAATATTAAATTACAACCATTGTGACGCCAGTTATTTGTTTTGCCGAAACGTAATAATTGAAAAACGGTGCCTGCGAGAGATTCAGCGCGACGACGCAAAAAGGCCAAAGTTCACGTCATGTTGCCTTTGACCTATGTATGACGTAGACATATTGTTGTAGCTAGACAACACAACGTCATTTCACCTTCAGACGACGTCCACGTTTTAGCCGAATAGCGTTAAAGACGAGTTGTTTAACCATGGCAAAACAGAAAAATGGTGGTAAGTTATGCATGTTGAAGTTGTAAATATTTAACTATTCAGATTTGTTATGTTTCCTGCCAAGTACCGCCTGTTTTTAAGCTGGCAGTCGCTTGAAATACTCTCGGTTTATACGGAAGTCAAATCTGTCTTTTAAAAAAGAATGGTAAATTGTGAAAGTTGTGTTCTTAATGTGATACTACAGAGTGAGTTATTTCATAGATTTCCACTTCATAGCCCTCGGTATAAATTGTTACATGTGGTCTATCTATTGTCATTGACTAATTATTGTCATGACTAAACATTTTTTTTATATTTTTTGTTTGTTAATTCTTAACCCAATCTGTGATACATAAATGAATGAAGTCTGAATTATTAATATTATTATTATTTTAAATTTTAGTAATAATAATATAGCTTTATATCAGACACAAGTATAAATATTTACAGGGTTCGTAATGGGAAGATAAAAACGACTGATCGAATTCATGTTATCACGTGTCATTTTTTCATCACAATTTGATGGATCAGCATTGCTGTATGAAAATTCATCTTCGTCAACCATGAGTTTTATTATGAGGCATTCTACAATACAATCATTGCATATATTGTAATAGAGAGTATCGCGGAATAAAACTCTTGGTTTGCGAAGATGGTGAAACTCAGGCCGATAAAGTTATAGTCTAAGCCTCGGCTTCTAATTATTTTATATCATATACAATTCTAAAATGTCTATATTTATCTGCAGACATGTTATGAAGCAGTTATTTACATTTTAAAAGAATAAACATTTTAAAACAATTAATTATACGATTTCTCGGAATTATAAGCAGCTTTCAGCGCAATTTTATTAAAACATAATACGACTTTCCAACCTTCAAGAATAGGTATAAGGCCAGAATGTCCCTCAAACAATTATTTACAGCCATACAAGTTTAAACGAATTAAGATGGATTCAAAAGCAAAAGCAAATCTTGCAATATCTTATAGTGATTGTCTATTTAACATGACAGACATGGCAAACTACCCACAAAGTGTTCAGGTGATGTCTTTAAAGACATATATTCTACAGCATTTTGTATTGGGATCAAAATGGATCAGCAATTCTTCATTGGCTAAATTGATCAGTATCGGATTTGTTCATGAGTTTATCATTGTAAATCTGGAATAATTTCAACTCAATACTTTGCGTTCTTTCATATTTGTTGTTTTTTCTGTACAGAGATAATAATGGACGGCTTTACAATGGAAGATCTGTTAGAAGAAGTCCAAATGCAAAAAGAGTTACAAGAGGGGAGAAATGAGAGAAGAAGGGCGTTCGAGATCAGGGCAGACGTTCTTGGTATGTCCCAGTTCGTGGCTATATTGATAAAGCTAGTATAATGGCATCGAAAGAAGTAAAAACTTTGTTTTGCACTCCACAGACCAATAATTGCTGATATAAGGCTTTTGTGTTATATGTATTGCGAACTTGCTGATGTCCTGAATGTTCATTTTTTTTATCATTTTACTATGAAAAATATTCACAATGCTATTTCTTTTAAAAAAGCATAAACATATTACATATACCATTCAAACATATTATTATTACATTGAATATGCGCAACTTCATACCTTATCCAAAAGAACGTGTCTAACATACAAAGATACATTAATGAATGGATCTTCATCTCAACATATATAGGCATAACTTCCCGTTCGCTTAAAAAATATGGAACAGTAGTAACTCAGTAAATACCACACATGCATCCCTTGTAATTATAAGGTCTATTCAACATATATTGATGAACTTTTTGTTCAATTTGAAGTTTGTTAGGATAGGGGTTTTACGTCAAACTTAGGGTTATTTCACTTATATGACTGCATGTCGCCACAGAATAAGGACTACAAAGGCAAACCTGCTTGCTTCCTGAGTCCCCTAAGCTCAGAGTACCAGGGCACGAGAACCTTCCACGGTTCCACCAACCGTTTTTGCTATGTGTCCAGCTTCTAAATGACGCTTAAACAAGGTCAAATACAAATCCAACTCATCTTTGTTGCATTCATTGTTTCAGCCTTCCTAGCAAAGAAGAAATACCCAAACCACATAGAGGCCCGTTTTGACAACGATTGGCTGTATTCAAATGACCTACCTGACGGATTGGATATCCCAGCTAAAGACTGGCCAATCGCTAGACGACTTATTAAACTACTGAAAAACAGAGACTTTGCTGAATATTGGCTAGCTGAGGGCGAGACACCGCTAACGAAGCCAAAGTTTACCGGTATTCCAACAAACATAATCTTTGATGAGAGAGAGAAGCATGAAAACAGATCGCCAATAAAACCAACCCCACCAAGAATTTCGATGGATGAAATTGACGATCTAGATCTTTATGCTGCTCGAAGATTAAAATATAAGAAAGCTACCATAACTGATAAACAGCGCGAAAATGGTTTACAAGTTGCCGGAAGCACAACAACGAGCCTCGTAAGATCCGCCTCCGATATAAATGGGCACACAGAATATCACCGAAATAATAAATCTAAGGATGAAGATTTGAGGGGTGCTGGAAACTCAATAAATAACCTTAAAGAAACAATTTCCCAGTTAAATGAATCCACGGGATATCGACAGAAAGCTTTAACTACCGGACCTGGTTCAGAAATGAACAAGAAGAAAGATTCGAAGTCTGGTCTTGGTTTCAAGACTGACATTTTAAAAGTTCATTCTCTTACTGAGAACTGTGACACGGTGTTGGAAGATCTAGAGTCATTGTTGGAAGATTTTCCACCTTATCTTCCTCCAGATACCACAGTTGATAAAGTCGATATAGGACTAAAAGAATCTACCAAAGTTTATGCAGGTAAATCAGCTGTTGAGAAGATGAAAAACACAACGGATTGTAAAGTCGCTAGAGGACAAAAAGAATTATCAGATAACCAAACTCTTAAAACAGAAGCTGACAAGGAACGGGAATTTGAAGACACTATGGATCGTTATCTTGATGAAACCCTTACTGATGATACGAAGACTCCACCTAAGAGAGCAGCTACAAAAAGAGTCGAACCTGAAGACACAAATGATTATAAAATCGATAGAGGGCTAAAAGAATCTAAAAAGTTTCCTGCTCGTAAGACAGCCGATGAAAGAAGAGAGGAGCTCGAAGAACTGGACTCCATCTTACGGGAGACAGAACACCTCAGTAAATCTCTCTACACAACACACTCGGATGATACAGTTGAGAAGCGTTTCAAACACGATACCCCTTGGGCAGATGAGCTCGTCACTGCGCATAGTTCAGGACAATTAGCGACAGCCAAATCATTTGGAGACAAGGACTCTGGCAGGGAGTTATTCAGACGGCCTTATGTCCCAGTTGATGGTCGATCCAAGATAGTTACGTCCAAGAAACATAGGAAAGGTGAAAGTCGTCTGCCACAAAGGTCAGACATTCAAGCTAACCCCGATGAAGTACCTGATACAGTTTACAACGAGATCTCCGTTGGAACCAGCCACGACCACAGGATGGGTGCTGCTGACGAAGAAAAAGACAAAGAAGTAGGCGAAATTCAGTCTGGTAAGCGAAAAAAGAGAGGAAAGAAAAAGAAACGCCAATATGGTTCCAAAAGCGACAAGGATGTTCCCGACGAAAATCAAGCATGTACAGGAGTTGGCAATGTAGACGACCGTGATAAATCAAGCAATAGGATTGATAGGAAAGGCCATGAGAATGCTCCTGAGGCGTCTAATGAAAGAGGATTCGAGGTCAATAACAAGGAAGCAGACAAGAAAAGTTCCAGGAGAGAGTTTAAAGCATCACCTTGGGAATTAAAAAAGGCAAGACAGAAGGCATTGGTAGAGCCAAAAAGAAACAAAAACACAGGTAGGAGCATTGACTATAAATCTATCTTGTATTTTTATGCACTGTGCAAAAAGTCTGAAAAATATTGGGAGTTAATAGTCAAAAATGTTTATTCTGGTAGGGATTCCATATTTTCTCGAGGCAAGTTACCTGTCATATTTTTTTTTAAAATTCATTACAATCCTCATTTACAAAAACATGACGACTTAGATGGATTTTCAACTTCTGGATATATTTATATTTTCATCTCAAAATCCATCTCAGTTGTCATGTTTTTGTAATGTACCCAGCTTCTAAATGCCACTCAAACAAGAAATCCTCCTTTGTAATCGAATTACATTTCGATTTAAATACTATTTTGACATAATGTTGTTATTTATATCTTCAGATGCAAACAGTCGGGATAGAACCCGAGGAAGGGAAACTCCCGTGACAGAGAGAGTGTCAAGGTCAATGTTATTCCCGCAACCCGAACCAGTTGGAATCGCACCTCCACGCTCTTTGCGTCGACCACAGCTTTCGTTAAAACGAAGAATATTCAACAGTGTTGGAAACGGTTTGGATGTGATTAAAAGCAAAGTCAATTCTTTATGTTGTTGTCAGTAAAATTCATGGCACATTATGTAAATACATCTGTTTATACATTTCTATAGCGAAATGAGTGATCTAAAAAAATGTACGTAAAGTATAATTTCCAGTTCTTAATATTTATTTGTATATTGCATGTAGTTATTTGTTGGATTTTTTTCTACCGTTAATTGATTGGAGTAATAAATATATGAATATACACCGTCAAATAGTACAACTGTATTCGAACCCACGTGGATACTCTACCTACCAAAGCCAGTGTCTTGTTTTGCCTTTTGCTAAACTAAAATGTATCTTATTTCGATTGATCTAATAAATATATGAAATATATATTGTTGAATAAAGTCAAACCCTAACAAAATTTGCATTTATGTAACAAAAACAATCAGTGTCTCGTTTTGATGATCGTAAAATATATTGTATATAGTTTTTTTCGGTATTTCACTCTCTCTTTGTCTGATTGTATAATAATTACATCATTAAATAATACCCAAATATTGAATAGGACTTTGTTATATTTGTTTATTTTTAATGATCGAGAAACATTTGATGTTGCGATAATTCGTCGAATTTTCCAAATGTCTTAAATGGCTTCTTTGATTGTCTAGGGCGAGTGGATAGTGGGACTTTCTTGTACCCTGGTGATGTCTGAGCGAAGGGGCGTCAGGAAGCCTAGTTGTTGTTGTGTCCTGTATTTTGTCCTGTAAATGTCTCTTGGTGTCTTGTGTATTGCCAGTTTTGTTAACAGTGGTTTCCTTCAGCTATTTGGCTGGCATGCTGTCATATAAGGGAAATAACCTTAAAGGTATTATCTATATACCGCTGAATTTCGGTATTCATGAAGCTTAATCATAGTTTCATGAAATTCAAACAATTTTCTATTCATAAAACTGATTCACAATAGTTGTGAGAGAAAAAAGTTTTAAAAAATGCGGTATTTTGACGAGAATGCCCAAATGACTTTTCGCGGCCGTCTTCCTCGTAAATATTCAACGCCAAGGCGAGCCACTGACCTATATTAGGTCAGTGAGGCGGGCCTAGTAGTCACGCGTTCATCAATCGATTCCATCTGGAAATCTGTGATAATATTTATCCTGCCTTTCTGCCCATTAGCATCATTTTGCTCTTTTCTACATTTCTTCGCTGAAACTGTTGTCAAAGACCCTCGAGTAGCACGCTTTCGCTCTTCTACGTCAGCCATCTTTGTTGTCAGCCTTGTGATAATATATAAACCAGATTTAATTCGTTTTTAGTCGTTTTTTGGACGAAATTCAGCGGTAGGGTACCTTTAAGTGCGGCGTAAAACCCCAATCAATCAAAAAACATTGATAGTCAAGCATAATTTTCGAACTTCTCTTCAGTATTGTCCTTACCCAAATACTTTCCTCTGTTACATTTGTAGCCAAACAATCTGTTTCCCGAAGGTTTTGTGAAGTTTCGAACTCGCAGTTGTCATGACGACACAATATCTTCAACATCGTCATGGTAACTGACAAATCAGTCTCCTATCGTGGAGTCTTTGACTCTAATGTATTGACTGGCCATCTTGTTGTTCACCTAGAAAGAGTTATCCCTCTTCCTTTTTGTAGTGAGTCAGTTAACATGGGATTAGATGGTAAAGCTTCACGATTTTATCTATTCTTTTCCCCCTTTTACAAACTTCAGATTGATTCGGCCTCATAATAACTTTTTTTCTCTGTTAAATTTTAAGTAATTTGGTAGAAATATTAAGACGATTTATTCGCCAGCGCACAGCGGAAACATTACTACAACAACAACAGCAAGGATGGCCTGTCATTACATTAGTGCAAGTATTCTTCTCAATCTGGAGAAAGGTACCAGCCTATTTTAGTATGGGTAACTGAGTGCGCGTAAAAGCTTTGTGAAACTGCCCAGACACATGGGGTTACTAGCAGAGGTTACTAACTCAATCAGCGTTACCAAAATTTGGCGATAACTAGGTCAGAGCCATATATCAACCAATGTGGGCGGAATACAGGAAGTCACGGCGTGTGATCGTCATCTGTAACGGCAATATTGCGTTTGTTTCATTAGCATCATTAACCCGCGAGAAGCCACACAAAAGTTATATATATTGCGGTATATATTTAATTCGGTACCGAACACACACTGCAGCTAATAAAATTCTACCGGTCGAATACGTACCTAGTGATCTAGAGTTGTCGCCCCTTAAACTTCTGCATTCCATCCATTCTAAACTATAGAACCAACTCGTCCTTCCTACCGTCGAGTCGTTGACTCCAAGGTATCGACTGGCTTTCTTGTTGTTCACCTAGACAGAGTTAACTCTATGCGCTGTTTGCAGCGAGTAATTTCATGGCTTACTAGGTGGCACTGCTTTGTCTATTTTGTTCTGCCTTTTACAGACTTCAAATTGAATCGGCCTGTGGCAACAATTTTTTACTCTGTTTAGTTTTAAATAAGTCGGAAGTAAAATTAAAACAATTCATTCGCCAGTGCACTTTTTCCGGGAACAGTACTATGACATCAACAAGAATGGCTTGTCATTATATTAGTGCAGGCATTCTAGTTCAACTTCGTCTGTCTCCGGTACCGTCCGTCACCTACGATTATTCCGCGCCAATTAAAATCGACATAGAGCAGGTGACAGCAAAGAAAATGAAGAACTAAAATCGAACTATTTCGCATAACAATAGGCAGAATTGACCAATGCAACAAGAGAATCAAGTCACGTGAAAGAATTGAAATTTGTTCATAGGTTGATTAATCAGGTCAAGCTATATTCAAAATACCTCGTCATTACTAACTATGTCCGTCACCGAAGTGAATCAATGGCACGTTTTATACAAACGCACTACCGACGTTACACCTGTAGCTTCAATCGGCAAACTTTGTATGATTTATCTTCATTGTGGTGTCTTCACTAAGCTCGACCGTGATAGGGGTATGAATAAGCCTAAAAGTCGTACATTGTGTTTGCCCGAACTCTATTTACCGCTGTATGAACAATAAACACAACAAAAAAATGGGTAAGCGAACGAATTTCATATGGTTTTAGTGTGACTTTGGAGTTTAGTTTAGGAGTAGGCTTACATTATGTTCTGAAGGTAGAACAACTCCAAAAAGGGGAATCTGTCTACATTGGCAGGTTTACCCCACGTGTATATCTATAATATAATATAATAAGGTAGGGACAAATAATTTTTGTTTTAATAAATTCGATTTCTTTACTTTTTTTCTTAATTTTTATCGATTGTGTGTGTGTCGCACACATAATAAATACACAAAAAGGTAAATTTTTAAGAACAAATTTGATTTACTATCCAACACATACAAGCCAGGTGATCGTGGTTTACTCACAGGCTGTGGAAAATTTCCTGCCAAAATGTCGATGAACGTATTATATCCGAGGTGATGCACGCAGTGCAGATTTTATTTACTATCCAATACATATACAAGCCAAGGGACTGTGCCATGATTGTATTGCATCCTAGGTTATGCGCCCAGTACATTCAAGGACTCCGAGTTAAAGTAGCTTAAATATATGCCTTAAAAACCGTTTGCTTTACAAAAAATTGTAAAGCACTCCATTTGCACGCACCACGTCACTCTTGTGTACATGTTTAAGGGGGTTTAAGGCGGTTTCGGGCGTTTATAACAAGCTAATTTCAGAAGATTACAAAAAAATACAATGCAATATGGTTAAGGATAATAAAATAATAATAATATTCAGACGATTTCCGTTAAATACAAAGATATATATTTTATTTGATATTTTCTTAACATTGTGAAAGTCTAGAATAGCATAAGATATTATGGAAAAACAACTTCTGCTATATTTTCGGCGCAACGTTTCGGCCTAGATGCTAAGACCGTTTTCAAGCAATGATGCGTTGCGCCGAAATTATACCACAAGTTGTTTATTCATAATATCTTATGTTATTCTTAGTGTCTCGACTTCTATATGCCTCTTAAAAAAGATTGTGAAAGTCTGTTCATAATAACATACAAACAGTTAGACTGACTGCATTCGTGTTCGCCTGTAGGCTGAAGATTTTCAAGCCGTAGGGATTTTGCGTTTTTTCAGGTAGGCACTGATGTTAGGATTAGACCGAACTAAGTCCATGTTTTTCTTCAGCTTCGGGCATGTTTTCAAGAGCTCTAGAGATTGTGTGGGAAGAACAAACTCCATCACTCCGACGTTAGAAAATACAGCGATGTCAGCATATGACAACTGAAACAGAAAGTGAGAAATGTTCAAGGTATGTTCATAGGCATCTGATCTAATTAAGCAAGTAAAGATTTCCAATAACAAAATCACATGAGTTATATATATTTTCCGTTAATTCCACCCCCTATTTGTAGGCTAAGTGAAAGTTGTATAACAACAAAAAAACTGAAAAATGAAAGTTCTGACATAGGATATGTCAGTTTCTATCACCTATATGAGCCACACTTTGAGGTACCGATTTTACTCCAAGTCGACGATGGTTATTAGTCACGCCCCTGACACGATTCAAAATTGTGCCTCTTAAGATATAAGGTTTTTACCCGCGCGCACGGCATGAGCTAAAGCTTATGAGGAAAATGACAGAAGTAATCCTGGCTCAAACAAGGCTTGTACCGATTGGATATTTTTTTCATTTCAACGTAACTGTTTGAATTTATGAATAAACTTCCAAACAAATAAAACCCGTGGCAATCAGAATTTGTTGAAAGCCCCTATAATGTCGGGCGCGTATGTGATTTTAAGACAAATATACACCCTCCCAACGCAGGACCATGAAAGATATGATGTTTAATAGTGTTTGCTCAACAACTATTCTTAAAACATAACATTGGAGCTTATATGAGTTAAGACAAGTAGGACCTATCCGGTACCGTATTTTCGTGACCTTTTCGCCCTCTGATGTTTTAGCCACAGCAGGTTGTGTGTGAGTCTAATTTGTCAAATCTGATGTGACAAGTTTTAATTAATAATTTAACATTTATTACTTGATTACCCCCTTTTCCTCAGATTTGTACAACCCTTCATACCATTATTATGCTCGGAGGGGAGAAATCCTTGCCAAAATACGGTAATTACTTTGTGTCAAGAATACCAAAGAAGCAATACATTATCGCAGTATTAACGTCCTTTTGTATCTTGAAGCCGATAGTTCCACAGATTCGAGTAACATAGAATAAGCGCATCTCCTAACAAAAGTCATGTAGTAAAAAAAAAAATAAAAAATCGCTCAACCAACCTTATCTCCAACAAAATATCCCGATTTACTGCTAGTGAGAAAATGTTCCATTTTGGATAGTAAAAATGGACCAGTCTCTTCCACCCATTTCTTCGTTAAGACAGCCTTTATATGAAAACAACAACAACAACAATGCTATTAGTAACGCGTGATTACGTAAGTCTTTACGACTTCGCAGAAAAAAAAGACATCAAATTACCATCGAAAACACAGCTGTTTCGTCGATTTTTATGCAAACAAACACGATTTGTTTAGGAGCAGAATGAATATAAGGTACTTATATCAAATATTTCTGCGTGAGTATGACTGAAACGTGCTGAATCTAATAGCCTACATTTAGGCCTACCTTGTCTCAGAACGCTCTGCCTTTGGCTATTTTTTGTTGTGTGTGTGGTAAGTTGCGCTTAAGTAAACACGATGAAAAGAAATCCAGTATTTGTTTTAAAAAGACCAGGTTCCACAAACTGTTTATCTGTAACAAGACTAAGAGAAATAACGATTAAGAAAAGATGCATGGCATGCTAAAGAATCGTTTAATGTAGCATTAAGATGCACGGGTACTTGTGAAGACTTATAATTGACTGAAAACTTACGGTCTTTTCGGCATCCTTGATGCAGTGGAAAATTTCCTCAACTTGAACGTATACATCCTCTGAGAGAAAGACAAACATGTCTTCTCTAGCTTGGTCTAAATTACTTTCATTACAAAGACCTATACCAAAGAGATAAAAGTATATGTAAAAAATACAGAATAGTAGCCTATTGTATTAAATACATGCAACTAAATATGAATGGCCAACATGGCTTTGCCGTTGACGCATTAGACTGCTAAAACCCCCTTTCAACGCGCACCGTACATATTCGAAGTCGAACGTCAGTTTTCCACCATACGCCGTAATTTAGGTTATTTCACTCATTTGGGTGTGCCAGTCCAATGGGTGATGGAAACCGCCCTCAACAACACTGACAAGAAGAGATCAGGACGCCACCCTTCTAAAACAGAGAATCAATGCATTCTCCCTGCCATCGAGTCTTTGTCGCTAACGTATTGACTGACAATCTTGTTGGATGCCTTATATTGCTGCGTATAGTTAACAACAGATTGGATGGTAATACTTTACGATTTTATCTGGGGGGTGGTCTGTCTCTTCCTGACTTCAAATTCAATTCACTCTATACCACAACATTTTTCTCTGTCTAATTTTGAGTCAGTTGGTGGCCAAATTTAACGATTCATTCTCCGGCACGCTTTTTGTGTGGAAACATTACCACAACATCATGGCGTGTCAATAAATTATAGCTGGTATTCTTTCCAACCTCGGGAAAGGTACTAGCGTATTTTAGTATGGGATATAACATAACATGACATGAACAGGACGCCGGCAAACATCGGCTTCCTGATGCCCATTAGCTAAGAGAACACCAGTGCAAAAGAAGCTCCCGTCAACCAACCGCTCAATTAATTAATCAGTAAAAGACACATTTATGAATAAATATAAATGAATTAAAATGCAGACAGGAATTTCTGATTATTTAATAATAATATAAATTGAGATTGCAGCTGTCTTAATACCTAACATTAAAGTCACATAAGCACCAACAATTAAGATTTTTCAGCTTATTCCGTTTGCCTTGATTTTTACAAGATTTGATGTTTGTTCAAAAATTAAAACAATCACGTTAAAATAACAATTATTCATTGGGTACAAAATTTGTAGGACCAGGAGAAATTTAGCAGTTATTCGAATTTAACGGAAAGAGGTCAATTAATTAATCAATAAAAGACATATTTATGAATAAAAATAAGTGTTAGGAATTATTTCTGATTATTTAATAATAATATAAATTGGGATTGCAGCTGACCTAATGCCTAATATTAAGTACTAAACATGCCGATATTGCGTAAATATTTAATTGTAAAAAGAATCGTGTACCAACCGAATTCCTTTGCTATATACTTGCATATAGCATATTCCTGGGCAATCATTTCGCCGTCTACTTCCAAAACTGGTACTTGACCAAAAGGCATTCCTGATAAACAAAAAGATTGATTAATGGATTTTGATTGATGTTCCTCAACAACTAGGGTTTGGTTGGCGAAAGTTTTCTCCACCCTGCCATAGTGCCCTCTGACCTAAGGGGTATTAGGAAGCGGATTTGTTGTGGTGTCCTGATTTGAGTTGTCGTTTGTTTTTGTTGAGGGTAGGCCCCTATGCTCAGAAAGCTCCCGCCATGCAAGCAACCACCAAAGTCACTACGTCGGCTAGCAAGTATAAAAGTATGCATTTCGGGACTAGATCGTAATAGATGGCCATGTTTCAGGCGGAAATGCCGCACATTATATTTTTCTATGTAATAGATGCAGAGGAAAGTCTGTGTTGTTCAAAAATACCTATAAACTGACTTGGAAGCTAGAAAGTTTTTTGCATTATATATATAGTAGTATTCGAAAAATGTAAATGATCGATTGATTGATTGATTGGTTGATTGATTGATTGATTGATAAATAAATAGTCATTAGGTATAAGTTTATGAATTTCGGCAATAGATCATTATATTTCTTAACTTAATAATGCATAAGAAAAAATAAAGAAATATAAAATAGGAAAATAAATAATAGAACATTGAAACGTATACAATAATAGATATAAACCTGGTCAACTGGACAAACGCTTTTATTAACTCTGAAATTGCAACTCCAATCTGGAGCCTTCAACAGATAGCTGCTACAATAAAAGTAAAAAAAACATGCTTTTACAGGTGAATTTTACTCACACCCAAGCTGATATCTATGTACATTGTCTTGTGGATATATATAAATGCAAAGTGTATAGCAGCTATCTGAACTCTGTTGAAGGCTCCAGGTTGGAGTTGAAACGTCAGTGTTAATAAAATCGTTTATCCAGTTAACCAGATTTATGTCTATTGATGTATCAGTCAAAAACCTGGATGTCTGACAACCTACACAGTTTGAGTGAAATATATAAGTTTTATAGACGTACACTCAACGTTTACGACTATTTCTGAAACCTTGGAGGTAATATACAAAATCATTAAAAAGCTGTAGGCCTACTCACTTTAAAAGGATGCAAAAGTCCTATATACAAATAAACGTAGATTTAATTTATGAACTAGCACTCACGTTATACGTTCAGACACAAATATAAGAAGAAGAGCTAAGATTGTACGATAAGGCACATTATATGTTTAAGGAGTAGATGCATCACTTACTTGTTTTGTATTGGGGCCATTCCGCCATTTGAATTCTAACGTCTTCAAACAGTTGACCAGCGGCCGATAAGAGAAGCCTGGGCAGTTCCCCCCTCGCTGGCACATCAAAATAGTATAACTTGTAGGTAGGCATGTTGGAGAAATTTAGCGAGACAATTAATGTTTATCCAAACTTCACTCAACCTCGCTATGCATAAGAGACACGTATATATACCAGACCTTTCGTTTAAGGAGCGTGGTGTTGTGTGAGTTACCGCCTTAAACGTAGATAAGTACGATGCTAGCTGTGCGCCTCCCAGCTCATTCAAGTATACGTAAGGTGTACGTATTGAGGATTCTATACTCAAATATAGGGCACTGCAACCTGCATCTAGGCAACCAGGTTATACAAACCATTTATCGACCTAGATCAACTAATAGGGCCTATGGCAGCTTGACGTCATTGTGATGTTAAATTACCAGAGTTTGTTAATCGCTGGAGCGCATCCGACATTAATTAGTCGCATGCAGGTCACGGTGACCTAACTTAAATGCAGCTAATATCCAATCTTGAGAGAAAGTTAATGATTTGATTCAGTCCAGAAACAAGATACAAGACATTTTATTTTACGTCGAATATTTGTTACAATAAGCTGTAGTACTTTTATTTCGACAAACATATGTAAATAAAACAGAAACTTGAATAAAGACAGATAAAGAAGGTAACACATCAAAAAT
>JAVFBZ010180465.1:0-10194 GCA_032466195.1 Katharina tunicata
AGCCTATGTAGTCGATCCCTTTATTAAGCCACAAATGCAGACAATTCATATGGAATATTTCTTATTCTCGCACTATTAAGATAGTAAGGATTAATTTGCGTCAGATGGCTAAAAAAAAACGGCCTTTTTCTTACTTTGGGAAAACATAAATCACACAATTTAAGGCAGTTATTACTGTGGCTCTGAATCCAAATTTCATTGCCCGAAATAGCTGAAATCGCTTCTCCGAGCTTCCTCACTTTCAAAGCTTCCTAGGCTTCCTAGCTTGCCTAGGCGGCCCCTGGACCCTCGTCTATTGGGCTGGGATAGTCGATCCCTTGGACATTCCCTGGGACATTCCTGGCTACGGCACTGTCTACTACGTAATTCATATATGACAGAAATAAATATGTAATTTCGCTCAGAAAGTTTCAACGTTCAACCTGGCAATGTACGAGTTTGTTTGTCTCGCCCTCTGGCGGTGGTTATAACATTGCTAAAAACGAAAGTTTCTTGGACGAATGTGTCTGTCATGTTTTCATACTTGACATTGGCGTTTATTTTAAATGTTTAGTGTAGATTGTCCATAGTTATCCCTAAGGTAAGTATTTTTGAAATTTCATAGTTCTTAACTGTGTGGTTAGCTTTATTGAAACTACTGAGAACAACTATCAGGAAGTTTGTTTTATCAGCCGATCAGTATCGGCAGGGGCTCAAATTTCAGTACGACAACAGGTTGGGCGCGGTGGACAAGTCACAGACCCACTCACAAGTACCAAATAGTTCAAGCCGAATTTTGTTATAGGCTCAGTCGATTCGCTAAACAGTTTACGTCGAATTTTAAACGCTTAAGGTTGAATCTTCTTACAGTTTAGATTTAAGATTTATAATGTACAGTAGTCTGCAAAACAAATGTTGTAGGCCTTCGTGTAGTCTAATCCCCTTCCCCCGTAGATGCAGAGTTCTGTATCGTTATTAGTCTACTATGTAATCCATATATAACGATACAGAACAGTACTGAACAATTAAGTGATTTTCAATTCCGTTTGTCAAAATTGACCTCTCTGAGATATTTTATGTACCCACCTCGCAAATTGGTAACATTTAAAATGTAATTTTATTTGTCAACAGGTGTAGCTTAATGGCGGCAAGATTCGAAAATCTCACTCAAGAACTTGAATTTTGTCTTGAAATTAATGCCTCAGAGCGAGTTTTAGACACTTACGGTTACCTCAAATATAATATTTTCATAAAAAGAATTTGACACAAAGAATTGGAGAAAATGTATAATAAGTATTGAATAAGACAGTAAGTTCCAAATATGTGCTGTGCATCGTCCTTCAGCGTACTTCCCCCGGGACATTTGAATCGAGGCAAACATGGCAGAGTTAAAGTTGAATTGTTTGCTGGTGAGGATAAAAAGAGACGTACATTTCGTTTGAAGGTCTACTTTGGTCATGCATGGTATAGTAGCTTTCTTTTTATCTTTATTTCAACAGTTGTACTTGCATCATTATTGAGGATTGGTTAGACCATAGCTATTTGCAATTTTTCGGAGCAGGACCTGGTTGCAAACCTTTCTCCAGTCAAACAAGATGTATGTCTTTTTGTCTGTGCCAGCCGCCAGTTCAATTTTAACTCCGCCATGTTTGTCTGTATGTTGTAGTCTAATCCCCCTTCACCGACAGTGTCCCGCGATATTTGAAACATAACGGAAATTTTGGGTGGCGTCATTTCACTGGCGTGTTGTTTTTAAACCCATCCTTGACTTTGTACATGTACCTGAACACGGACGGTATCCAATGGAAGCACAGCATTGGACTCTGATCCCAGGGAACACCTTGCGCCGGCCCTTGAATTGGAATCACATAGTCATAAGGCTTGGGCAGAGGGCAGGGGTTGTGGGAGAGAAATGGGAATGTATCCCAGGCACATTTTAACCCCGAAAGCTAGAAATAATACCATATCATTTGAATATATTTAAAAATAGTCCGGCAACATATGATATGACAATAGTTGATAGTTCAAAAGTAACAATAGAAAGCGAACAAATCACAATCTTCGCTTCCTAAATGCCAGGAGAATAATAGTATGTATGGATTCTTTAAACTGGGCCTGCCGGCAGCACACATACAGGCAATCAATAGCTGCGATCTGATCTTAAGTGAATTCACCAGCGATTTTTGTTGCCCGACTTGAGCTCACGCACGTGAAGATTGGCACACAGATAAGAGATTAAGTTTACTTATACCAACACCAAACACCCTCTGGCTAAGGGCAGTATGTTTCCAGATTATATTCATTCTGTCATACTTAGCACTGGAGGAACATTATCTTTCCAACAGCGTTCATGGCGTTAAATAAGTGACTTCATATTTTGGTTGTGTTAGAGTCGCCGTCTTCTGTTGGAATACACCGCTGTCATATAAGTGAATACCCTTGAGCACGGCGTTAAACACCAAGCAACCAATACAAAACAGATGTGAGGATGCCATGATTATGAAGAGGTTAGAAAAAATAAAACATGTTAATTGGTCTGATGAATGTGTTCAATTGTTGAATTAAAAAAGGTTGATTAGCTGATAAATTTAATGTTTTGCAGATCAATGAAAAATGATAATAATTTAATTAGAAAACCCTTGAAATAGATTTTTCATACTATAATTCACCAGTGTGATTGCATGAACACATAAGCGAACACAGCAGATGATCAATCGCTGGCCAATAAATTTGGGACGAAACCAGCAATCATATTGGCATGATTGGAGAAGAGCATGCAGCGGTCTTACTCTGTATCGTATTTTATCTCCCTTTACTGAAGATACGAAAAAAAAAACCCTGACAACTGACAAGCTTCCTTCCAGCAATCGGAAGTGACATGAGTACACAGTCACAGATTCTTTATGGCCATAAAGTGAAAGTAAGGGCAATATAAAGTAAGAATACTGAAAAAAGCATTTGGTTAATTGTTAAAATGAGCGCAGCTCAGTGAAAAATGTACCGTACTTCATCTTCAATGTCACCATTGTTACACAGTACGCAAACCTGATCATCAATATTAGTGTTCATACGTAAAGCAATGAGTTGTTGTTTTGGATCTTCCTTGTCCTCTAACATGGTTAGGTATTTTTCTTGCTTAAAAAGTGTAGAAAGGTTTTATAGGTTCTTAGTTTGCCTGTAGATATTTTGTGTTTTAAATTCAAGTACCGATACTAGTTTTCTTTATTTCTTTACTAGTTTAATTATTTGGGTGATATAAACTGTCATGAGTACATGTACCACAGCTGAAGGTTTAGCTGAAGTAATGATTCTGCAGCTCCCCTCTGTTAGGCTGGTATACAACCTTTTACATGCCTGCTCCAGTCTTAACAAACTTTAGTTAAATTTGTTGGGTGAGTTATTGCATGAATAGCTTTGGAATGTTGTTGTGTTTAAAATCACCAGTAGAATACTAGATTGTAATTGATACATGTTCAGGTGAATAAGGCATCAATCTCCTTACTATCAGACCTTAGGTATATAAGGGAAGGTTTCCGGTGGCTGCGGAGTTCGCAGGGTGGTTTTTATGAGGTTTCTTTCCGGTTTTCCACCATACACCAGCAACGCAAATTATTAAGATTTTAGTAAGTCGTCATATAGGGGAAATATTCTTGAGTACGACGTTAAACACCAATCAAAAACAAACAAACAAATCTTTACTCTGCGTACAATGTGAGTGTGGGTCAGTGATCACTCTCCTGAGCCCTGTCTTTCCAGAATGACTTGCATTCGGATCCACATGTTGAAGAACACATGCATTATTTATTGAGTTGGAACATAAAGTTATGTAGGTTAAGCAGTTGAATGGATTTATATTTGACACTTTGTATTTGTAAGTTTAACTATATCATCGGAGGGGTCTGATAACTACAGCATGACAATTGTGATCATAATGATGATCATAATGATATTCCCACACAACTATTTAATTAGTATGACCATGGTGATCCACAATGATATTATTGGTTGGTAATCTTTTCAGGGCATTCATACTATCATAGTTTCAGTTTAAGATCTGTTGTATTTATGCAGCAATGTAAACATAGTGTTATTCAGGCCTGTTCTGGAATAGTTTATTTAAATATGTTACCCCAAAGAACTAGGGTAATGTATACATGTACATGTTAGCAGGTTCGAGTATCTTCGCTAATAAAATATGTATGGGTTTTCCTCGTTAATCACATTGCCGATTCTGAGGACATCCACTTCCATGTTACAAAATTGTGGTTTTGTAACTCAGTAACAGAAGCTCGTTCTGAGCTGTTTTGACGTCTCAAAAAATATCTTCGTTCAAGTATAACCCAATAACGCCTAAACAAGGTTGTACTGAGCAGCCTATTCATGTGGCATGACGAACATTTTAAATATGAGAAAAAATTTGTAGTTGCCAATAAAAAAGCAAAGGGCCAACTTTTATTGGCAACTCATTTGAAGCACGGCACCAGAAGTATGGTACAGGTGTAAGTTGGATATACCTACATGTAGTTCTGAATATACTTGTCACATTAAGTAAATAGTCAATGATGAATGATCAAATCAACTAAATTCCACTCACTAGTCTTTAGTTGATTTCAAGTGTCTTAGAGGAAACTTCCCACGACTAGGCCCGACTTCACAAAGCGTTTTTTGACTTGATTGAAAAAAGCTTTGTTTTGTTGTATGGACATTTTGTTTCAATCAGTTACTTGGCATGAGCATAATATTCACGACCAGCATAAAGTGTCGGGTCGATGTTAGTTTATGGTCTGGTCGGCTACTGATATTGGCAACTTTGTCGATGTTGTGCCAAAATAGATCGAACGTATGTTTTTTCATTGAAAAAATTTTGTTTACCGTCGTAAAATTGGGAAGATGTAGGCCCATTGTAGGAAAATTATTTGGGCTTTGCAAGTTTTAAGCGATACAAATGCAATGTTTATCGCTCTTTTTTATTGAAAATGTATGCTGACCTTGGCGTAATATTTTTTATTTCATATTCTCAGTTTTTACTCTGGAACAATAGTTGGACATAATACGCCACGAAATAGAACCAAAAAAACAAAAGAAAATTATGTGCATCATCAACGTGATGATTATAAATAAAAAAGTCTGACCTACATGTATGTCAATTTAAAATTGACATTTAGTTGGCCTCTGATGGGGGCAGCTCGTTAAAGGATGTGGAACGATCGGGCGCCAGTGAGCAAACCTGGCATACGGTCGACATTGGGTGCATGATCAGAAACGCAATGTTGTGCCAATGTAGGCCTAACGAGTTCGTGCTGACTGGGTTTATATAGCCCGAAGATTAAATTTCTTCTCACAACCCAAAACAATTTTGAATATAAAACTGGCCAGGATTGTTGTTGCCAGAAGATATATATGCAATTACTTAAAGTGACCTGATGAATGGTGGATAATAAAACCAGATAAGTCCAGAATGTTAAATATCAGCATTCAATATTACATGTATAGGCCTAATCCAAGTGCCTTTAAGAATTTTGTCTTGAATAAAAAACTGCTTTGTGGAACCTGTTTTACAGAGCCTAGGTTTAGCTCTTGGCCTGCAACTTTATTTTCCTGAATTTACAATATGGCTTCATTGCTGAGCGCCGCTACAATCCTGTTGGGCGTATATCCTTCTGAAAAATTGTTATATGCTTTTTAATTCAGACATTTGGTAATTTGGCTTTATTATTTTCATGCCCATATAACTATATTCAGGGAATACCTTATTATAGGGTATAATAAACAGAAGCATGGGAAGTTTGTGATTCAATATATTTACCTCCTGCGCTGGCTGAGCAGAAGAAAGATTTAAATACCAAATGAATTAAGCGCCTGTTCGAGAGATACATAACATATAGGCTTCTTTTTGCTAGACTGTTGTGGTTAAAAACATCTTTTGCAAGCAATGTCACAACGTAACACGAAAATAGAGGCATACCCAATGCCCCACTCTTTTATAAATGTCAAACATTTATACTCAATGCTATCATGTTACTATACATACATGTACCCTAAATGCTCAACAAATTCAACCCTCTTTACAACTTATAACACTACATTTTATGCAAAGGGTAAGAGGTGTAGACATACAACATTTTTATTTTTATGAAGTTCAGACTTTAAGTAACCAGAAAATGTCAGTTTTAGTTCCAAATTCACACTTAAACATTTAATAAATTACTTAATGTTTGTGCCCTTAGAGGTCGAATTTGTTGTGGATTTAAGGTATTATGTATTTCTCTCTGTTTTGTTACAAGGCTATACAGAAGCAGATACAGTTATAAACTTCTCTTGGTTATGGAACTGGTACATCTAGGATGAAGAGCATAGATAATCATCACATAAAGTATAAAGCAATAGTTTCAAGTTGAAGGAAGACAAACCCTGATCATGGATATTTCGTCTGACTTCCTGAACAACAGCTCTGCACCTTTGGCTAATGGAAGGGCCCGTTATAACTATGAAAATGATCAATATCCCAATCAACAATTTGAACTACAGGGTAAATTGTTTTTGTTGTGAGTAGGAAAAAAAAAAAAAAAAATTCTCATTGATATTTTTTTTCTGTTATAAATGCGTATTTGAATATATTGTATATTTGTTGTTATAATCGTAAGTTATTATAAGAATGCTTCCAACCTGGGTGATTTAGTCTACTGTTCAGCTTCTCTACCAACTGAGCAACACAGGATTGGGGTACAATTATATAACGACCCTAAGGTTTTCCCAATCATCCTCTCCATACAGTGACATATGATAATTAGAGTTTTTACAAATCATATGATATCATACATGCACAGTATGTTTGCTTAAAGTGAGGGTCCTGGCTCCAGTAACCCGGTTATAATTTGAAATGTTTCCCTTCAACATACTCAAATGTGGTATTGGAATATTATTGTTCCATCCTAATAAATATCTGCAGAATAGAAACGATTTCCCTGTCAACGACCACTGGTAGTCAACATTTTGGGTGTGGCTTCTCTCCCTGCATGTATGTATATCTAATACAGCCTTACAACTCATCGCCGTGTGACGTAGTTAATATGAGGAAGATGTCTCAAGAAGAATATTTGATTGGTCAATAATATTTGAGCTCGTACATTTACCATTAAAGTGCAGTTAGATTGTTGCCGTGAAAATTATAAATGAACTAACATTGTCCAATGTTTAAGTCTTCATTGTACACCACAGGTAGTTTGAATAGAAACATAAACAGAACAAATAGACACAAGAATCAATGCCTTTTTAATGCATGTTCATTTAATTGCATCTCGCACCGCCCTTTTATTATCTTTGCTTGTGTCTGCAGCTATTTCATATAAAAATAAACAACAGCAGTAAAATAGGGAGTATGCATAGAATTCTGGCACAGTGTTTGCACATGTATTCAAAACACATAAATATACCTAAATCTTTTGTGCATAGCTTAACTTTATGTTTTAAGGCTTATGGTCACTACATGCTGCTATAATTCTTTTTCAAAAGCAGAATACTTTCCATTACAATTTTTACAGAAAATATAGGATTTGTCCCTGATAACCCACATCAAATGGAGATGGACATGAGAGGAGACTCCTTGGGGAGCAGCCATCATGATTACGATGAGCCAGGTACAATTCGAAAGTGGGCAACACAAAACCAAAGGGAGACGGCTGAACTAATTAAAGACCTTCCAAGTCATCGGCTTGGTGAGTTCATTATAGTGATACTAATATTCATATTAAAAAAAAATGTCACAAACTAAGCATAAACTAAATGAAAATATCTTGTTTGAGCGTCATTTAGAAGCACGTTACAAAAACATGACGACTGAGATGGATTTTGTATTGATATTTTACCTTGTTACCGGTACAATATGTCCAGAAGTTGAAAATCCATCTCAGTCCTCATGTTTTTGTTAGTGTAAATAGGTTTCATAATGTTGGTGATATTTGTTTGTTAAATGCTGTACTTAAGGTTATTTCACTCCTATGAGAACATGCTAGCTCATTGGGTGAAGGAAACCACCCTTAATGACACTGGCATGACTGGCTACAAACAAGACACCACAGGACATAATACCAAATCAATTTCCAGATGTTCCTTAGCTCAAAGAACAGGAATTATATGTATCTACTTGTACACTCTTGGAAGTATTGCTCTGATTCCGAGGCTATCTGTAGATTCTGCTTCTAGGAGGGAGGTTCACCCTATGAATATTATGAAGCTGGTGTCAGTGGTTGGTTGGATGATAGCATCTTCTGCCCTGGTACTTTCTGAGCAAAGGGGTGTCAGGAAGGTGATTTGTTGTGGCATGATGTCTTCTGCCCTGGTACTTTCTGAGCTAAGGGGTGTCAGGAAGGTGATTTGTTGTGACATGATATCTTCTGCCCTGGTACTCTCTGAGCAAAGGGGTGTCAGGAAGGGGATTTGTTGTGGCATGATGTCTTCTGCCTTGGTACTTTCTGAGCTAAGGGGTGTCAGGAAGGTGATTTGTTGTGGCATGATGTCTTCTGCCCTGGTACTTTCTGAGGGGTGTCAGGAAGGGGATTTGTTGTGGCATGGTGTCTTCTGCCCTGGTACTTTCTGAGGGGTGTCAGGAAGGTGATTTGTTGTGCCATGATGTCTTCTGCCCTGGTACTTTCTTAGCTGAGGGGTGTCTGGAAGGTGATTTGTTGTGGCATGATGTCTTCTGCCCTGGTACTTTCTGAGCTAAGGGGTGTCAGGAAGGTGATTTGCTGTGGCATGATGTCTTCTGCCCTGGTACTTTCTGAGCTAAGGGGTGTCAGGAAGGTGATTTGTTGTGGCATGATGTCTTCTGCCCTGTTACTTTCTGAGCTAAGGGGTGTCAGGAAGGGGATTTGTTGTGGCATGATGTTTGGCACCATGTCAATGTCCCGTGTTGTCTTGTGGCTTGATTAAACAACCCTTGATTATACAGACAAGCAATCTGTCCCTACCAAGGGTTCACTTGAGCTAGTCTTGTTTGGTTTTGTCAGTATTCAAGGTGGTCAGGTTCTTCAAATTAGGTTTCCATTCATGAGGAAACTGTCAAACATATTTCTTTGAACTGTTTCAGAGGAGATTGCTTCATCAGCAAGTCACAACGCAAACCTGAAGGATCGATCACGGAAAAGCCGCCGACAAAAATATGCGACACTTTCCCGAATTCCGAAAGATGCCGACTCTGAAGACATAATGAGAGCATTAAGCAATGAGTTGGATGAATCTGACAGTGGGGTGGATCCTGATCTACGTCTTAACTCGGTGTTACGAGGAACCACTGCTGCCACTTTGAGTCACAAGAGACAATTACGGTAAGCATTTTTATACAGAGGTGGGGACCTCCTGTGGCCTGGTGCTCTTTGAGCTAAGGGGCGTCAGGAAGCTGATTTGTTGTGGGGTTCTTGTTTTTTGTGATGTAAACTATGTATTGTAGCGGTTTTTGTGTTGGCAGTGTTGTTTTTGGTGGTTTCCTTCACCAATTGGGCTGGCATGACATCATAAGAGTGAAATAACCTTAAGTATGACGTAAAACCCTAATTAAACAAAAAAATTAAACATAACATCATTTCAGTAGGATATGTAACATTTGTTTGGTTTCTCAAGGTGACGTGATCATATTTTGTATCTTGTGTAAATTGACATACATGTTTTCTGTCTATCGGTCACATAAGCTGGCATCATAAATGTTTCTTATCACCCTTCCGAAATTATTTACAAATTTGTGTGATTGAAGATGTTTGAAATGTTTTGACTTTCAATTTGAGCCCTGAAATAGAATATGCCAAGGGTATGCTATAAACTGATAAAACAATATTCATTCAAACGATCAATTGATCAGAAATAATTATTCCTGAACGTTTCTCTATTTTAGCCGAAAGATGACCACCAACCGTAAAGTTCGACATGTTTCCTGGTGGAAAAGACAGAAGTATGCAATGTCATTGGTAAGTATACTGACCTCAAAATTTAATAAAATATAAAAACTACAGCTTATTTGCCATCATGTTTAAAATAAGTCGCCCAAGCTTAAACTACATTGCATTTAATCTTACAATTTATTAAATGCTATTTGGATTTTGTTAAACTGGAGTTTTTTAAGTGAGTGTTTTTTCGCTCTGTGATATTTTCTGTACCCTCAGAAGTAGCCCTTTCTGTACTACATATACTTGTAATTCTGCTGTTATTATTCTCTATCTATATTCT
>JAVFBZ010180476.1:4648-15414 GCA_032466195.1 Katharina tunicata
AGAGCACCAAGGCAGAGGAGGCTTCCAACCAACCACTCCCTCTTTTTTCATAGACAAGAAAACATGCGAGCAGGGTTAACTTTGAGTACTACTTGAGCACTGGTTTCACTATTTTAGCATTCACATAATGAAATAAGCTGGGTGTAAAGATTCTTCAAATAATTATATGTGAATGAACAAATTGGATATGTAAATGAATAAAAGTTCGTCAACATACGGATTGAGCACCGAAATGAATTGAATGGCTGACTGAGTGAATTAAATGAACGAGGCCTTCCCCAGGGAGCTTCCCACTGTTCACAACATCCCATTCCAGCACCCCCTAAGTAACCCAGAGGGTCCACATCATGAACACTGGGAGTCTGTGTTTGAGGAATACCCATCATCCCTTGACAATAGAGGTACTCAGTCCACCCACAGTCACAACATCCCAGCACCCCGCCACCCCGCCACCCCCTAAGTAACCCAGAGGGTCCACATCATGAACACTGGGAGTCTGTGTTTGAGTAATACCCATCATCCCTTGACAATAGAGGTACTCAGTCCACCCACAATCACAACGTCCCAGCACCCGCCACCCCCTAAGTAACCCAGAGGGTCCACATCATGAACACTGGGAGTCTGTGTTTGAGGAATACCCATCATCCCTTGACAATAGAGGTACTCAGTCCACCCACAATGTGATCAGGGTTTAGCCAGTTCAGACTCATCACTACTCTGCTATATGATGAAGTTAAAGTATGTCACCCATGGCAGCAATACTGGCCTAACATCAGTCAATGGACTTTAACAAAGTTTGTAAAAACCTGACTCTAGTCTCTAGATAGGCACTGACTGACCTAAATAGCTTCATTGCATGGCTGCAGCATTACAAAGTTAAATAATGACTGACTGATTGATTGAGTGACTGGTTGCTTAAATCATGTTTTAAAACAAACCACATGCCAAACTTAAACAAAGGATTATAATTGTGTTCATCAAGTCAATTTCATCTTAATCTAAGAGGGTCGATTGATTGATTGAATAAATGAATAACAACTTATGCCACATGTCAAAACTGAAGAAATCATATCTTTGTACATGCCAAATGATTCCAGTTTAAATTATTCCACTCTGACTTTTTATCTTATTTAGTAAAAGTATTTGGAATAAGAATAACTCTAATGAGTTGTGCAAAATGTATCAAGGAACATTCATTAATGCAAAATTGCACAGTTGGTGAACAAAGATACAAAAACAAACATAGGTTAAATTTTAATATTTGGCTTTGGTCTTGTTAAAAAGATGTAATTATGTCCAAAGCAAATTATAAATCTATAAAAAAAGGTTTTGGCAACATTCAGACCTCAACATTTGGGTATTTGTTCATAGAACATATGGAGACAATTTGCCTGCGAAAATAACCCTTTTTTTTACACTATATATATTCCTGTATGCACAAAATGAAGTATAATTTATCATCTTTCTTATACAATTTATCTACAATTATATATACAGTATGCAAATTTGAGAAATACTAATTGAGTGATTATTCATTTTCTATGTCCCCTCAATTCATATTTTTATATCTTTTCACTGGAGGCAAATTAAGCTCCTTTGTTTAAACATCATTTAAATAACCATATAACTTCTTTAATAGGTCAATACACTTTTACTGAAACTGTAGGCCTACTTTTGAAAAACCCTTTATGTACTTCTTCTGTAATGCTGATAAATTAAATGTTTCTAAGTGATGATAATTGAATTGACTGAATTTTCTTAAACATTTGTGTATTTAGTCGGCCTAATTTCTGCAAACTGTAAGAAAGATTCTGTTGAATGTAAGATAACAATAAAATGGTAGGAAAGTAAAATCGTTTTGTATAGGCCTTCAAATGCTTTTATTTTGATGGAAATACATCTAGATAGGCCTCTTCAAACATCCCCCTCCCCCATCCCCTTTCAATTTAGGCCTACAGAAGATTCAAATTCAAATTTACAGCACATTTATAAAGCTGAAATTAAAAGTCATTGAATAATTTAAATATGCAAATAGCAATTTTCAAATTTGAAAAACTTACCTAGACAAGCTTCTTGATAATCCACACAACAATCGCTCATTCCACTACAATCTTCATCACAGAAACATTTAGTTGAGGAATTTCCCTGGCCGGCCATGTTCATGCCGTAGCCATAGCATGTGTTATTTCTGCCCGAGCAGCAGGCCCCGGCGCGGCCACAGCTTCCTTCGACTCGGGGCACTACAGCAAGCACCCACAGCAAGAACAACGGGACAAAAACGCCCAACATCACCCGACTTGTTGGCATTTTGCAAAGTTGAAAGATTTTCAGAACACACAAAAAAAATTATCAAAACTTCCTGCGTATAAATCTCCACAAATCTAGCCCGCTTAGATCTTGTCTGATTGCCTTGCCCCGTAAACTTTAAATAAAGTGTGGAAATGGAGAGTGGGAACGAAGGCGTGCTGTGAGAGCTTTCCTGGACGCTGCCTGCTCTGAGCGTGCACTCGCCGTCACTGACTTTCACGGTCTGCTCGGATTACTGTCTCCCTGAGCCACGCACAAGCCGACTCTACTCTCAGTCTTTACACCATTCACAAGAACTCTACTCAGCGCTCTCAGAGACGACTGTTCAGTCACAGGCGACAAGCTAAAGATTTTGTCTCGCACAGCCTCCAACGCCTGGAAAGTCACAGCCTCGTGTATCTTGCCTTCTTTCGGGATGTAAACCGATACGTTTAAAAGTTTTAAATAGTTTAACAGCCACGAGAAAATAGTTCACTGAACCAAACACGTATCTAACAACGGATATGATCAACCGTGTCAACTGTAACGAGTTAAGTGTGTTACGACACTTTTGAATGAGACCAAGAAAAGAAATCCTTTTATCACCTTTAATACATTGTCCTTTAATTATATCACCACCCGCAGTGTGCATATTACCACCAATCTATTATCTTAATTAATCAAACACGTGCTAAAATTTATATATAGGCTACCATCAGGATCTGAAGTCAAACTGTGGCGAGGCATTCTTGATTACCAAGTTATACAAATATAACACATTTACCTTGGCGAAACTTATTGAAATGAACAATCAGACAATTTCCTTGGCGAAACTAAACGAAATGAACAATGAGACAGTTTGCCTCCCGGGGGCCTCCGCATTGGTAGGTGTTAGGCAGCTTTAACGTTTTACACGCTTCATAATAGCAGTGCATTATCAGCTTGCTATAATCCCTTCCGCACAATCACCCCGGCACAATTTTTGTTTTATTAGTGTTCACTAAAGCCCTGGCGATATATCCCCAGTGAAAGTCAATATGTATTTCGTAGTAGGCTTATAGACCCCTATTATTGCTGACGATTTGCTGCATGAGGGCCGTGGGTTCGATTTTTGTTTTTCCAAAATGGGGACACATGGTAGGTAGTCAAATGTTCTGGATTTGATTGTACAGACTCCTTAGTTTAGTTACATCGACAGAAAAATATGTGAATGGACCTGTTATTATAGTTTGCTATGTATCATAATAGGCCTATGCCTTATATAGGTAAAATAAAGTTTTATGCCTTATAGATGTTTTAAACTGAGTTGAGCGTCACCCCAGTAGAGAGAAGAAAACACATGCACAAAAATGGAAGCAGATGGAATACAGATTAAAACGAAACACATACTTGATCATTATACACGCTACTAGCTATGATTTCGCCACCAATATAACTTACGGAAGCCAATCTCGCCACCAAACGCAACTTTTAATGTTTGCCACCTTTCAGAAGGCATTTTAACCTGACCTATTAGAAAACGAATGGAAAAAAATATTGAATTAAATACTGAATAGATCAAATATATAATTATTGAATAGATCGAATTTAAAAATGCTAAAATTCGTTAAATAAATAATGTAATTGGCATTAATTTGTTTGTGATAAATGACATTGGATAAGTGACAATAAAAAGACTGAATATTTATGTATTTGTTTGATTGGTGTTTTACGACGTACTCAATGGTATTTCACTTATATATGACGACTTTTCGTTGCCAGTGTAAATTGGAATACCGAGTAACACCCTCGTACAAACCACACGACAATAACCGCAACCGCATGAAAACTCCCCTTATATAACATCTAGAGTCCTGCCTATATCCCTGTGCCAGTGTGATTACTCTTGACAAAAATATATACGATTGATATAGGGGGGGATTCGAACCGACTGAATCAAATCCAACATCGCTCTTTATTTGACAGCCAAGGAGGGATTGCACCTATATATGCTGTAGCCCTGCATGTAACCATGCAGTGCATGGTGGATACTGAGATGTTGTTATTCCACACACTATGTTTTCCATTTGCGTAACTTATTTATCGTACATGTTATTTCACAAACAATATGTCCTCAATTCTTATATAGGGGAGACCACCCTGTGTGAGTAATTTCATACTCGTGCAGTGACATTTCTTTGGTTTGTTTGCTTGTTTTTTTCTGTTTGATTGGTGTTTAACGTTGTATTCAAGAGCATTTCACCTACATGACGACTTTGCGTTGCCGGTGCAAGGTGGAAAACCGGGAAGAAACCTCGTAAAAACCACCCCGCGAACTCCGCAGCCAGCGGAAAACTTCCCTTATATACCTAAAGTACACAGAGGGGATTGAACCTATTCCGGGTAGCCTACAGTGAAGGGGGCTCCGTGGTCCAACGCTCAACCATGGAGCCAAGGAGCGGCCCACATTTCTTTGGGTGGTTGAGGGTACCGCGCTTGAACTGCTAAAACAATTCATTGTGTTGAACTGCTCACAACACTTCAGTGTACCACATCCCTGGAATAGGGTTGAGTCAGTTTGACGACCTTGCGTACATAAAGGAACACAACGCCGATGCAATGCAAAGTCGGGATTTTTCCATATTTTCCGGCAACTACAACGGCAAAGACTGTGAAAGATTGCCTAATGTTACATTATTTAAATACTCGGATATTATGTATATTTCCGCTGGCTTAATAATACCTATGCCCTTTATCTATATATAATCAATCTTTACCGCAAGTGTAAAATCTGTAACTGTTAGCGTAACATTATAATTACAGAAAGATTTAATTGTGCGTTAATTATACATTAACAGATACGTCACATGTGATGGTATTTAGAAGCGGATGTAGACCCTTCAATGAATAGCTTTATTTAATGTCATTTGTTACTTTCGTTTACTTTCGCCAGCATATGTAAGACTCCTTCGTTTACACGACGCTGTGTCAGTTTAATTGACGAGGAAATCATGCCATTGAAAACAATGACATCGTGAGACTAAAATACCAAACGAAGGAATCAGCGGTGCGGCTTATAATTGAAACTTTCAAACATACTCCATCGGCCTTCGACAAACTATGTAATTATATACCTTATTTAGATAGACCTTGAATGTGTCCAAGAAGGCAATACCTTAAATTTCTTTGCCAAACCGAGCATAATAAACGATTAACCTATATCTTTATTTATTGGCCTAAATAAGTTCTAGCGTTTTGAGATCTTCCACTGGTAGAGTGTGTGTAGATATAGTGTTTTATCCTGAAGTTTTTCTTTGTTCAGTCCACAGCGCTTTGAAAGTTGTTTAAGTTATGTTCATAGGGCATTGTGGAGATTTTCGCCTTCTGAAAACTTGTACTTTTGTCTTATCAGTTAGTGACAATCGCACTACTTCTTAATTTGTGTCTTGTGTCTAAAATGCCAAATATCCAGCAAAATATATCCTTGTCTTGCTTCAGTGCTTTGCAACACGTCCTGAAATCTGAATCTTGTTGGATGTTTTCCCTTCAAGCACATGTACTTTTTTTTATTGAACAGTATTTTAACAATGGCTGGACCGAGAAGATTATTAGTATTGGGTTTTGTGCATAATATCCGGAGTGTGTGAGAACATAATCAGAATGGTTTAAGATGTGCGACAGCAGGATGAACAAGTACTTAAAGATCGATGGTACTTGGAAGCGTCCAGCTTTACTTCCTCAATCTTGTATTGATTTTGTTCCTTTTCATTGTAACCACCATTGTGGAGACTTTCGTTAATCTTTCGGGGTCATTCAAGGATCAGCACCTTCTCCCGTTTTGTTTGCGTGAAATTACAGCTTTCTGATTTCCATGTTCGCAATTGTTCACCGTGAATCCTGCTTTTATAGCAAGCATCCGCCCAATGCAAAACTAGTTATTTTCCAGATTTTTGGAAGTCCATGTAGTTGTAAAATGAATACAGCAGTTAATTGTGGTATGCAATTTATTCTACTGTTGCATGCAAGATAACCCAGAGGAAACGTTTTATAAACTGTGTGCTGTGTACTAAAGACGATTGCAACTCAATCGATACGTTTCATACACTTCTCTTTATATAGGAGTTAACCGTTCCACGAGGGTGAACAGAAAAGCTTTATTCTAAATACAATAAACAAACAAGGCTCATCAAAACGTTGCTGGTATCCAGAACATAAAATGGTGTGGAATCAAAGTGGGTCAGACACCCCTTTACTTTTTTCCATACCATAAGACAAGGAGGGAAAACAGCAGGTCCCCTAAATAAGGGCTTATAGTTTAAGCTCCCCTCTCCAGAGATACGACACTTATTGTGACGAAGTGAGATCTGCCAGGACTATTGGGTTTTGTGTTTAGATAGGTGTGCGTTATTCCATAGTGTGAGAGGTTAAAATGCATGACATAACAATCCATTAAAAATCATTTAACAATCAGTATTGTTTGAGAGCATCCGGCGTTGCTTCCGAATGTATGTTGATTCTGGTCAGTGCTGTAGTCGCTACTTTAGTGACTTTTGTTAATTTTTCGTGTTTTTCCCAGGATAAGCTCCCTCTCCAGATTTGTAAGTGGGATTACAAACGGATGGATTTCCTTTAGCAGTTATTGTTACCTGAATCTTGCTTTTGATAGTCGCTGATAGACACAATCGAAATTCTCTTAGAAAAAAAAAAAATATTTGTGCAAATTATTTACCATTCCGGTAAATTAGCCTTCTTATATTAAATTTGACCGTAACGCAAATTGACTACTGTTGTAGTTGTTATTCATGTAATAAAAAGACAACCTAGATAAAAAGTATATTGTAGTCTGTACGTTATAATATGGTTGATAATGAAGTGCAAATGAATGTTATCCTGTTAGTTCTCCTCATAAAGTGATATTCAATCGTTCCGTGACTCTACGCGGATCAACACTGTCTTCAATACTATGCGTTTTTATTGAGCCGATAACATGCATCCTTCTGTTAGGGTTTTCAATGGCGTTTGCGTCCTGAATGTTCCCTATCATACCGAACAAATCGCCGCTTATTTATTATTGGAAACAGTTGGGATTGACGACGACAGAATTTGAAGGTGTCTTTGTAGGACGTCATTGTTTAGAATCCACTGACCATTGTCATATCACTAACCTGCCACGAGGTGTTTCTTTAGCCTTTTTTTATTACATGAACCAATTAACCATACTGATTTCCTTCTTTTCAACATCGAACATTTCGCCCAAAATTTCAAGTAAATAGTTTTTCTTTTTCGATCATGGGTTATCGACACGCATGCATGTACGTAGTTACAATGCTGATAAAAGTCCATGAACAAAATTTGTACCAATCGATTCTCTCCTATACGCTCCAATATTTTTGTCTTCACTTTCATGAAACGAGCCTAAGATGAAAAGCAGTCGATCGGGACATAACGGTCATGCTGAATAAACCTCCCCAGAGATACGACACTTATAATGGCGAAGTGCGAACTATTGTTTTCCATCCTTGTCCTAGAGAATTATTTGCTTGTATTGAGACAGGAGTGTGTCAGGGGTTAAAGTTGTCCGACAGCAGACTGAATAGGTTTACAGATCAATAGTACTTGAAAGTATCCTGCCGTGCTTCCTCGATCGTTTATTGATTCTGGCTCTTGTCCTTGTTACCACTTTAAGTGACTTTCGTTTATCAGCTGGGCTTCTGCAAGGATCAACACCTTCTCCCGCTTTGTTTGAGCGCATTTGTAATCATATTGGTTTCTATAGCTGCTCGTTAGCCGTGGATCCTGATTTCACCACGCGCTAGTCACTACATTATTCCGGATCACTGTGCACACTCAGCGTTTCCATAACATAAATAGAAACCCCCCAGTAACTTAATATCACACTCTGCTTGGCACTATGTTTTATTTACTTTAGAGTATAGGTCTCATCTAAGCAGATATGAAAAGAAATTTGACGTGGAAGTGAATTATTAAAAGTATAGGAAATATGAAACAAATAATATTGATTTTAATGATAATTCAATTAAATTAACAATGTTTCTTTCCTTCCGTAATTGCGTGAACTGTCTTTTTCCATAACAGTGAGCTCCCAAATATCATCTTTAATACAATATTCCGAATACGTTTCTGCTACAAATCGATATCGTCCATTCAACTGTTTAGGTTTTAATCTCCTGTTCGACCACCGGAAACATTCTATGGCAATTTACTTGAGTTTAGCTCAAATGGGATGTTGGAGTAGTTTTAAGCTGGCCTTATTCGATAAATTCACAATTTTCGCTGTTTGCTCCTCTTTTGTACAGGAACTAATTCTTCCTTGACATGTCGCGTTCACACGTTGTCTTGAATGCAATAATCCAAATTCATTTTCCTCTCTAAATCGATATTATCAATGCAGATGTTGGGCATTTATTTAATCGTGTGCTCGACCGCCCTAGAAGACCAAACCTTAAATGGACGACTGTCTCCGTTTTAATGATCGGAAACAGTTTCGAACGTCAGAGGGTCTTAACAGAATAACTTCACCCCCCAGGGAGGCAATAAAAGCTGGAGAGAACAATGTATAATTGTTAATGCCCACGCCTTAATTTTCAAACTCAAATAACAAGGGCAGTATGTGTGTGACACTGACCGGGGTCATACAGCACAATTGCCACAGAATGATTCATGCTTGCATGTGGTGTCTCTTCTGATCCTTTACTTGTTCCACAGGATCCAGAATGACATCTAAACCAGAACAGAGGGTTTCTCCTTGTGTTCGCATAATTGTGTCCTCTGGATGGACAAATGGAAAACATCTGCATGCAATACAGTTTCTGGACAGAACAAACCAGGTGATCACAATAAACTGGTTACATTGACTTCAGTAAGCACTTTAGTGCGGAAAAAATGAGCCAATGACAATTGCTTTTGCTGTCCATTTTATGTGCTCTGGTTATTATTGACCAAAGATTACTCAATCCCATGAATAGTATTATACATTTATCGAATAACACCATTAAAGATCATACAACCTGTCCCTCGTGCGGTCAAATATTCAAAGACCCCAAACATTTCTTATTTATTTCTCCCAACTCAACCATTAAGTGTAGTCGTTTCTAAAGTAATTGAATTGTTTTCAATTATCAGAGTATCAAACTGAGATAAAACAAATACTATTATATGGTAGATATTATCCCATGAATCTTACTGTAGACAACATGGCCGCCATCATGTGTAAGGCATTCTTCACTTGCATTTAAATTGGATATACAAGAAATCTAGCGTTTCAGCTATGAAATTGTGTTTAGCACAAAATACAATAAGTTGTACAGTATTTTGAACAATTACCATGTAGTATTTAATTCAATAATTCTAGTCCAATATTTCAGGAATCCTTTACAACAACATGTTGTGTTAAGGTCACTTCTGTAAAAATGAAAGATACATTTACGGATGAAATAAATATAACAGTATAACTATATTTCCCACAATATCAAATTTACCCATTAAAATAGGTAAGTCATACATTTATGTATGAATTTGATATCGATTAAAACTCAGTCCATTGCACCAAAATCACTGAGCCTTTGAAACATACTCGTCGTTACTAGACAACAGGGCTTTCCTAAATACTTTCTTCTTATGATTATTTGTCATTATAATATTGAGTGAACGATTGATTTAATTGGTATTTAACGCCTTGCTTAAAGGGCATTTCACTTGTATCTTGGCGGTGTATTCCAACGATAAAAAGAGACAGTAACATAGCCAAAATAATGTGAAGTCATGCGATTCAAGTGATCGCTCCGTGGGAAAGATGATGTTCGTCCAGCGATATGTATGACAGCATGTATTTTAGTTTGCAACACCCGTACCTTAGCAATGTAGATGGCGTGGTGAAATATCCCTAAACGTGGCATTGGCGCTTTACCGTTACGGGGTTAATTTTCAGAAGAAGATAAATGGTGTATCAACGTCCCTCGCCATGTCGGGTCTCTATAGTGACTTCATCACAGGTGCCTCCAGGCAAATAAGGAATGTATGATATGAGAATAAACTAATGACAATAATTGAAGGATTGGATAAAATTCCGATTCATGCAAGTCTGTATTTAGATCCTTCAGACTGAAATTGATGATTATTTTTACTCGTGGTTGCTAGGCATCGAGCTATTGCAGGGCTTATAACCTTCTCAAATAATGATTTAGCTTTCAGTTCCAGCCAGCAGCTTATTACCTTCACGGGTTTTTTTACCCTGAAAGCAGGATTTTGTGGGAATAAAAGAGTCTATGTCCTGCTAAAGGCTATAAAATTTGAACGAATTAAATCTAAATTTAATTCTGCATTCCGTTTAAACGGATTGACAAACGAGCTGTAATAAAAGTATATAGATCAAGGATAATATATTTACAATACTCCGATAACAATAAATGAAATAATTTAACTCGAATGCCGTCCCAGCCTATTTTTGGTGCACGTTATTCTTGTAGGCAATAGTATATATA
>JAVFBZ010180487.1:0-24054 GCA_032466195.1 Katharina tunicata
TCATAACATCGTGTTTATATTAACAGAACTACATCATAACATCGTGTTTATATTAACAGAACTACATCATAACATCGTGTTTATATTAACAGAACTATAAAATATTCATAACAAAGCACGCTTTTACGTTTCTTTAATTAATTACAACTTTAAAAATTCAAACCGTACTTTCAGTTGTGTCAACTTGTTAACGAGTTTAATTCCGAGCAAAACGCGAGGTTTATGTCTCTAAGAATACTGGGGAAAAGCTTATTCACCATGAAAGTAAGTGGAATGAGCCGTATTTGTAATTCATGTTAAATCAAGTTAGTCTGTTTTAGGGGCTAACTTATTTCTTAACACTCTGGTCTCTGAGTCCCCCACATTGCGACACAATTGTGCTACGAACTCTGGATCAGATGTCATTACACAACAATAAAACGCATACTTCATTACGTGTGCTGTCAAAAAGTCGACCGCTGAGCTACACCGTGTGGAGCCGCACTTCTAGAGAGTAATTAATGCCTCTGACATATCTGTTGTATTGTTCGTATGTCATCCAGTGTAAAGCCTGTTTAAAATAACTCACTCTTCGCTGATGAGTTCTTTCTCTTGTTTTTTTCCCTTCTCATGTTCCGATTGAATTCGTACGTCTTTATCAGTTAGTGAACAGACGTCTGTTATGTTATTAAGCGATAAAGAACTGATTTATGGCTTGTCGTGAACCGCTGAACATTATCTAGCCTTTTTTCACAGAATCTTTACTTCTAGAAGAATAGCTCGGCAAAAATGACTCAATGTGACACAGCAATCCAGACGGTTTCCGATCCTTTATATAAATAGTAGGGTAAATTAGATAAAGAATAAAAAAAATTGGACTTTTTTTCTGCCCAGTAACTTGGTTTAAATTGTGTAGCATACTAAGTGCTATATGTGGTAGCCTGCAGTACTTTATAGTACAGAAAGTGTTATAAATTAACTTCATATAACACATTAAGCTGTTAGCAAGCCATAAAAATGTCTCTTATACTTGCTTATAAATATAATGACTATCAACTTTAGTAACAACTCGGAAGAGATACAATGAATTCATTTTGACTTAGTAACAACTCGGAAGAGATACAATGAATTCATTTTGACTCAACGTTTCGAAGCGTTGAGTTAAATGAAAAGTTTTTTGTTGTTTTACAGACTGCTGTCAATTTATCCAAATTATGCAAGTTGACTTGAGCATTTCTGGGAAATATACGGATTTGATACTATACTTTACATGCTACTACGGATAATAGCGTGTATTTATAAGTAACGTGGTTCGATCCCCCTGTGGACCTTAGGTATATCAGGGAAGTTTTCCGGTGGCTGCGGAGTTCGTGGGGTGGTTTTTAAGAGTTTTCTTCCCGGGTTTCAACCATACACCGGCACAGCAAATAAATAATAATTAATCATAAGTCGTCATATTGGTGAAATAGTCTTGAGTAGTACGTTAAACACCAATCAAACAAACAAATATAAGTTAAGGGCATACAAAACACACTTACACATCAGCGTCATATAAACGAACTAACAGGGATTACGATATCATGATAAACACAAATTTAGTGAATCACTGTACTGTAAGTGTAAGCAAGCGTTCTATCCATAACATTTTCCTTATCCTTATTTGAAAAAAAACTTTAAGGACAACCAAGCAGGTTGATAATTAACATGCAAAAGATTGTAGCAATGTTCAGGCAACAGCTGGTTTTGTATTAATTTTCCATGTACAATGCCGAAATAAGGACAATTTGTTTATGAAATTACATTTCAGTATTAAATCATTTGATTTTTTAGAGAATTCTGGTCATTTGATTGTTAATACGAGTCCTTCTGACCGACACAGTGAGGAGACCCTGTATAGAACCCTGTAATGCTATGGTGTCAATACCTGGCCCGAACAATATCTATGTCAAGTTGTCATTACCTCTTGTTAATATTGTAACATTAATCACGAATAAAACCTTATTTGTCATAACTTTTCTACAAATCCTACAGCGGTTGATAGGGCTGGAGCCTCCAGGCCCTGGGGATCTCTGAGCTAAGGGGCAAAAGGAAACAGATTTAATGTTTTGTCCTGTAAATGTATTGTGATGTCTGCTGTATTGCCAGTGTCGCTTGGGGTGGTTTCCTTCACCAAAGTGGGCTGTAACACAGTCATATAAGTGAAACAACCAAAAGTACGACGTTAAAACCCAATAAAACAGACAAACATCTCTGAGCTGAGGGTGAAATTAGTGAAATATTCTTAAGAACGGCGTAAAACCCTAAATCAAACAACAAACAAACCAAATTCTACCTACGGGCCACGGCACATGCATTGTTTTTGAAATTCCTGCCCTAGATATTGGATTTCGCTCGAACTATTATTGTAGGGTAGATGTCGGGATTGGCATCAAGGCGTGGAGTTTTGTCAAACTTTTAATTTGTTTGTGGTCAAATATACAGCCGTGACAGTATCTCACTTTGGGGGCGACTAGATTCAAATTATATATTTTTTTCATATATTTGTATATAGTATAGATTTGACATTTTCTCGTATTGAGCCTTTGTGGACTATTTGACAAGTACCGAGAGGGCGTCACAGAAGAAAAACTAAAAACGAACTAAGAAGAACTAAATACGAGGTGAAACACCAAATAAACAAACCGAAAGAAATTTTAGATTTTAACCAAAAATACGTAAACAAAGACAATGGAAACGCAAGCATTTTCTTTGCGTACTTGGGAACCACTAAATTAATAAGATTGGCATGAAGCGAAGTTATGTCGGCTCAAAGTGTTCGGTGTATGTTATTTATAGGTGCATTATAAAAATCTTGTACTGAATTAATAATAACTGGCCCTGATAGCCTGAAATACGTTTTAATTACGAAGGTTCAAAGATGTATTCATAAGTTAATTGAATTGCTGAACTATCGACCCGTTTGGCCTGCGATGATCTATGGGCCGTTATTAAGACGATGTTATCTATCTATGTTTAGTTCTTTTAATTAACTAGATTGACTTGACAGGCTTCGATTTCTTGTCCCGGATTTGAATTCCTGTAGCCTCACGGTGATATATTGTCTATTTAATTACTGACATCCTTTTTTGCACTTAAATTCCGAGCAGAAATTTAATTTATGTCGTTTTCGACAGTCATAATTACACTTAAGGTGCGTAGGCCAATTTCATCAATGGTGAATGGTACACCATATAGTGCTTTTTCTCTTATGGATTGTAGTATACAAGTTTGCTGAAATCTCTCTTTTGTGTCCTAATGTAGCAGTTGATCAACCTATAACTAAAACCTGCTTACATTCAGCCTTACATGGTGTCCCTAAAATTTTCTCTAGAAGTTTGACATTAATTACAATTCAAACATTTAATGGTATAAATAACTAGTAGATTTATTATAATGTTGTAAACCGGGTGTTGTAAAATGATCACAACAAACACATGCGGCATGGATTAGCCTCACTAAGCTCATCAGATGTTTTAGTCCGTTGGCATTTCTGTTATCAAGTAAAGGTTATGCACGAGGCGCCGCGACTGGGACGAATACGTCTTGGCGCATGCGTACGCAACCGAAAAGATCACTATCTTTCAAAACTCTCTCTTTAAAATTCTTGATTTAATTATCTTTGGCACTTAATCTTTTACTTACTTACTTACTTACCAACCACAGCTTAAGACTGAATTATCTTAATCAGTTAGCTAAGCCTGACATTTTCCAAAATACGCTTCATCCACAGTTTCCCACCAACTGTGCTTTTTGTGAATGTAGCGAAAAAGTATTTCTGTACTTCCTCTTTGTCAGTGTCTTATTTTACCACCATAATTTAAAAATAACGCTTTTCACACTATTGTGTCAGATTTGGAATTAACATATTAGTGTTGAGACGACTTTGTGAATTGTTTTTATAAATTTAATTATTGTTGACGAAACGTTTATAATTTGATTGGTTAATTTCAGAAAATCCACAAGATACAATGGCGGGACTGTTGTCAAGCACGAATAGTTCCACGCGCACAACACCACCTTCCATTCAACAGCATATGATTGGTCAGAATATGAACGTCAACATGAAAATGACCAATGGAATCGGAAGTTCGAACCATAACAATAAGACTGTGAACAACAACAACAACAACAATATTTCAGTGAACAATATGGGAAGTGGGACAAATCATTCTATTACGACAACCACAAGTTGCACAACCCCAGGGTCAGGGGTCAAATGCTGTGCCAGTTGTGGTGATAAAATCTTGGACCGCTTTTTACTGCATGCTATGGAACGTTTCTGGCACACAGCCTGCTTAAAGTGTTCCTGTTGTCACGCGGAACTGGGAGATATCGGGACGTCATGTTTTACCAAAAATGGAATGATATTTTGCAAAAACGACTATTTAAGGTGAGAATCTCTTCTTCCTCTACATTTCATATTCATAGGATTGGTGTTTTAATGACCCTTTCTCTGGGAACTTTATAACTAAAAATTAAAAAAAAGTTCAGTATAAATAGCTCCTGATTTATGGCGGTTATACGCCGTCATCAGAGCAAGTAACCTTAAATACAGCGTAAAACCCCAATCAAACTAAGCCTTTTTGATGGAAGTTTGTGTATAATTGGCATTTTGGCTTTACGTGGCCCAGTTTTGTCTGCAAGAAAGTTAAGGTTGGTTGTTGTCAGAGTGGGTCATACTTACACTGTTTCAAAGCGATTCTTTTTCTGTTTACATTGAAGTGAATTCAGTGGTATTAAGTGATTGTTTACCAGGAAAAAGAGACCTTGGGTATATAAGGGAAGTTTTTCGGTGGCTGCGGAGTTCGCGGGGTGGTTTTAACGAGGTGTCTTCCCGGTTTTTCACCATACACCAACACAGCAAATAAATAATAATTAATAAAATGTCGTCATATAGGTGAAATAGTCTTGAGTACGGCGTTTAACACCAATCATACAAACAAACCAGGATAAAGATAGATGTTCACGGAACTGAGACGACGTTGTTGACGGAATAATTCACAAACTATGCTAAAAAAAAATGCTAAACATAAACAGACCGATCCTTGAAAGCAGACTAATATTTTCAACACGCCCCGTTCTCTCTAGTGGTCATGCGTGTTTCCTGTGTACACACAAGCTTGATCCTCCCTAGATATCTTATCTTGTCCCGGTAAAGCTCGTCAATTATTCATTAAAACTCATCTGTTAAAGCATTCCAGGCTTTTATAGAAGAAATCTGATACTTTTATAGAAATTTAATATTGTGTAAACAGCTATATGTTTCGCATTTCTTATCACATAGATAAGTTTTCATATGTGAAGATTGTAAGTCGAACGTCGCCTGTGGTAAAATGAACCCTCGTAGGCCGATATGCTAATAAAATGCAAACTTAATAAACTTCGTTCGTTGGGACGTCAAATATCCCACGATATAACGAAATAACTATATCAAGCACAACTATATTAGCGTATTTTCAATCCACACTAGATAACAAACAGTACGAAGAGACTTACTCATTCAGTCCATACATGCCTGATGGCCAACGAAGGTTGGCGATCAAAGGCCCGCTACGCAGTCAGAAAGTCGAAGGGCATATATTTGAAAGTCTGTACTTTATAGAACGTTCATGTTATCATCACTCCGTGTAAGTTTTCAAGATAGAATGAGACAAAATATAGACCGTATACCGACAGTAGATATCGCTTGGTAATATACAGATAGAGCCCGAGAGGCCATACAAGACAAAAGATTGAACGAGGATGACAACTATTGAAGAAACAAGATAGACCTAATCAGGCGAAAGATTGTCAGTGATAGAAAACAAACTAGACCAAAACCCCTGTGAGACTACTTGTAGACGGTAAATGAGCGAAGGCGGGCAGAAGTTTGGCGATGCCCGGGTGCCAGGGCCAACTGCTTGATCATATGCCTCAAAGATTCAGGTATAAAGCCTAGTACTGAGAAATGCGAGAAAGGGGGAATTTTTCAATATGTAAAAAAAGCTGAAATAAGTGTTGATTTCAATTTAACATTAATAAGCCACTTTAATTAAGTTCGCTGCCTCAAATGATATCTCCTGGTTTGACTGTGTGAATGTAAGCGAACTTTGCAGCTAGTGATGATAGCGAAATAATGAGAAATAACGCGAGGCTTTGCAGATTGAACTTCACAGTGCTCATATATTTACGGCTGCTTTATATTATCTTTACCAGCTCTGTCTGTGTACAGTAGCAGGTTCTCTACTCAAGGAAACTTGTACAGTGATGTTAGTTAGCAGCGATAATTTCAAATGTCCAAAAATTTCATTCTTTGATTGAATGCGCCCCTCCCCTGAAATAGAGTCTCCGCAGACACGATTTTCATGCATGCTGGCGAGGCAAAGGATATAACATATAATGTAGGTACATATGCTAAAGATTAAAAAAAGAAAACGGATTCATTATTTTAAAACTATAGAAAAATACATATTTAGAACGTGTTGAAAAAATAGACCGTTTCAAGAACTATTAGTTCGTGTTTAAAAAAGTTAAACGTGATGAAAATACGTAACGTCGAAGAGAAACTAGTCCTTGATTAAACTAAGATTGAACATGTTGAAAATATATTAATAGACTATGTTGAGAAGACATGTGTTAAAAAACAAATATCGTTTATCTGAAATATTTCAGCCTTCTTTTGTTGGGATTTTATATAATTATAACTAATACGGAAAACGTGTATTCATTTTTGTAGTGTAATTCTTGTGTATATACATACCGTCCGGAAAACAGCAATTAAAATATACCCCCCCCTATGCGTAGTTACGCTCCAGGTTATTTCCTTCTCAACACAAATACGTGATCAGTTACTGTAGTTATTTTCAATTTGACCCCAATTAACGTATATTATAAAATCTCTTCACAAAAAAACGCTGTGTGGTGTTTTTTTGAGTGTTTACACAAGATGCCATTTTTGTGGAAGCTAAAATTGGAATGGCCCTTAACGTTCAGTTCCTTAGGTCGTCCACAATGGCCTATTACCACGGCAAATAGATCGCCGGTCCGTCAGTATACGGGGACAAAGGTATGTCAGAATGGTGTCTGTACATCTATTGTAGAGCGCAAACTGTCTACAGTATCGAATACGAAAAAGATTCTGTTTCGACAGGCCGTGCATTTGCTTTATACTCGTTAGACCCACTTATAATTCCGTTCCCTGGATTAGGTCTGTATGCTATTCCAGCACGTCACTTTTTTAGTTTTTATATAAAATGACAAACACTTAACTTTCTTTTCATTATGTCGCTGTTAACTGTTGGATAAGTGAAAATAACAAAAAAACGAAAGAAAAAAAATCAATAAATCTATTTATACCCGTAACAAGAATGTAACGTGGGTGGACGGCAGCAAGATCGCGTTGTCCTGGTGTTTCTAAAATACTTAGGGGCAACGCGAACTAAGGGTGCTCTTGGTGGCTGGCAGTCTTTATTGATCACATTGGATGGGAGTCTCCTGTGCCCTGGTGCTCTCTGAGCTAAGTGGCGTCGTGAAATCGATTTGTTGTGGGGTTTGGTCTGTATAGATACTGTGGTGTCTTCTGTGTTGCCTGCGTCGCTTAAGGTGGTTTCCTTCGCCCATTTCTCAGGCACGCCGTCATATGAGTGATATAAGCCTAATTACGGCGTAAAACCCTAATCAATCAATCAATCAAACAAGCAATCAATCGATCAAACACACACACAAACATGTGCCCCGACGCTTTGAGTTACATTATATTGTCTTTTAACTGGAAATATATGCGAGTGTGGCTACCGCCACTTGTAAATCCGGCTTGCTTTCAGACAGGCTCCATTCCATACTCAATTTATTCGAATATTTACCTTCACTCGTAATTGGGTTCATTTTGGGGCATCTTATATCTAGTAATGACTGTACTAAGGAAATCTAGGCTTATCTCCGGGTTTATCGGCCACCATATGCCGTCTTTAGACTACTTTAAAAACACGTACCCCTTCTCTTTTGTTCGGAATCACAAGCGTGCCGTTCACCTTTTAATTCCAACTAAAATACACAACAACTGCACTCGCAACCTCAAAAGATGTTTCATGAAATTGCTTATAAGGACCGGTTTACAATGACCTGACTTTCAGTCTGACCGGGATTTCTGGCCAAATAGATTGCCTAGCTGAATGTGTACTTCCAATAGTTAGTGTTGAAGTTTAAAGAAATAGTTTTATTCTTTTTAATTTGTTGACGCCTTTGGCCCAAGCTGTTTTGCCAGTGTCGTTGAGGGTGGTAGCTGTACCTATTGAGCTGGAAAGCCGTCAAATGAGTAAAATAACCTTAAGTGCTATATAAACCACTATCAAATAAACGGGTTACTATCGCGGGGTTCGATTGGATCCTTCTGTGACCTGGTGCTTTCCGACCTTATGGGTACAGGAAGTCGACTTGTTGTAGAGTCCTGTTGTTCGTCCTTCAAATAGAAGGTGGTGTCGTTTTTGGTGGTTTCCTTCACCGATTGTTCTGGCACGGCGTCATGTCAGTGAAATAACAAAATAAAAACGCCGTAAAATCCCAAACAAACAAACGCACAAGTCGTTGCTTACCTGTAGAGCAATCAGTTAATTTAGATTAATTGTTCTGGAGGTAGGGTCAACGGCTAGCATGATCAGCATAATTAGACAGTCTCCTCTATATAACAACTCAACCCAGCGATTAAATTCACTGTTTATAGGCCCTTTCTATCGGGTTTAATTAAGCAATTAAAAATGCTGCTTTTGCTTTATTTGGTGAGCCTCACTTTATACATCCGCCCCGGGTCTTCCATGCAGGTGTGTTTCTCCAGTCCACCCGCGGATGGGTTTTTGCTGCCCTGATGGGATAGTCCTGGGCCCAAGGGGCAATAGGGCATGTAAGTCTCGTTCACGTCTACTTGACTTCCGGGTACATGCTTGGAACTCCGGAATGAATCTCGTGAAATCTCTTGCATCACATGGCGTGACTTACTAGCCCTATAATAAATGTGTTGGTTGGTGGAAACTTGCGCTGCAAATTATATTTTAATACTTTGTTGTGTGAGTGAAGTGGACGTGCTAGCGGTTTGACGGGAACCTTCTGTGCTCTGGTGTTCTTTGATATAAGGAGCTTCAGGAAGTCGATTAACTGTGGTGTCCTGTTTTTTGTCCTTTGAATTTACTGTGGCGTAGTCGGTGTGGTTTCGTTCGCCGATTAGGCTCGGGCACCGTCATATGAGTGAAATAGCCTTTGGAACAGAGCAAAACCCCAACCAAACAAACAAACGGAAACATACAATCCCGTTAACGTATCCAGCGCGGTTTGTTGCCTTCTTCGTTCGAGATGGCTTTCTTAAGTAGTTCCTCCGCACCGCTGTTATATGAGTGACATAACCTTAAGGTGGGCATTAAACCTAACTATTGAAAGATAGTCTTCGTCCTTCTTTTCATCGATGTAGAAGATTATTTTAACAAGAATAGCTGACAACCAAATTTGTCGGACAGATAAATTAAGGTCAAGTCACACTTGACATAAAATCCATTATTTTTTCCTGCCTCGATAAACCTTCAGCATAAAAGAGTTAGAGCAGTGGCCCATTACCCCGGTGTCTGTGTACTTTGGCTGGGTGGAACGAGTACCCTTTCACTAGAGTCTGATGCCCCGTCATCAGAGTTCAACAAAACCCAATAAAAATTTATTTAAAGAACGCCAATCCATTGTGTTCTGGTATAGTCAAGCAAACGTGACACATTTCATATAGATCTTGTTATTATAAGTGACTATCTTAAGGAAAGAAAAGGTTATTTCTGAGACGGTTATAGATTTAGTGGCAAAAACAAATGACCCGATTGCTGGGAATCGATAGAAGCACCTAAACTAACACGTTGCGCCGGAAATGTACCAGAAGTTGTCACCCATAGTGTCTTATACCAAGTGATGACTACATAGATAGACCGAAATATGGAATACCAACCTCGATGACTACAGTATTCGGAGTTACTTATATTTTGTTATGATGTCTATATACCTATATATAAGAGAAGCTCACTGCTATCCAGAGACCCGAGTTCAAATCCCGGTGGAGGAAAGCAAAATTTTCTTTCTCTACATTTATACAAAAATATATATAAGAGAAGCTACCTGATACAGTATTAACTATTTTCTCGTAGTTCAGTAACAATTTGAACATCTTTGCGGACTTTGCCAAAAACTGAACACATTAACCCGGTCCCTTCCACCTTCACAAAGTAAATTAAATAACGAACAAGGACCCAAATTAATCATGACTAATTATGACTACAGTCAAGAAAATGGGATTTCATTTTGCCCCGTAGCGCCTTGTATATTAATTAACTGAGGCAATTATTATTAAACCCCCTTTCGTGTTTCTATGGCAATGACCAAACTAATTGTGTAGTTAATTGCCTGTGAAGCAAGAATAGATTGGTTGAGAAAATTGGAAAACGTGGAGCCTAGTCTGGTTTAAGACTTTCTGGATTCCGAACTACACTTTTAATTATTATTCTGCTATTTGTGGAGCGGGTGGTTTGGTGGGAGCCTCCTGTGCCCTGGTGCTCTCTGAGCTGAGGGGCAGGTGGTTTGGTGGGAGCCTCCTGTGCCCTGGTGCTCTCTTGTCCTGTAAAACTATTTTGTCGATTTCTATGTTGCCGGGGCCCGCGCCGTGGCTCAGTGGTTAGCTCGTCTGATTGCAGACCCTCCTTCGATGTACTGCACGGGTTCAAGTCTCCCAGTGGACCTGATGTATATGAGGGAGTCACACGAGGTGACTTCGGCAATCGCGGGGGCGGTTTTTACGAGGTTTCCTCCCGGTTTTCCGCCGTATTGAGTAGAGTAGATTAAGAAGTGGAGAATCCGTCGTCATATAAATGAAATACGTTTAAAAACGACGTTAAACACCAATCAAACAAACAAACAATCTATGTTGCCGGCGTCACATATCTATAGGGCGGTTTCTTCTTCTGATTCGGCTTGCACGCAAAAAAACGTCATCAGTCCTAATTTCTCGATGGATGTTCGAACTCGTCAGAAACTAATATTACAAGGGAGCAGCACAAATAGATATGGACTAAATAGTTCGCTTTCACTCAGACAAATAAGAGTTGTGCTTATTAAAAAAAGAGGTAAATATTTTTTTGTGTGACGTGGAATAAGTTCACCACAGTAGAACTATACTCTTGTTTTAGGCTAAACTATACCGCCTTAAAATCCACTATACTAAGTAACTCACAAATACATTTCAATGTCCTCTCCCCCTTTCTTTAGTTCCCCTTCCATAATCAAGTTCCCCAAAGCCTTGACCATCCAGCCAAGCGACCAATCAAAGACGGTCTTCAGTTCCGACTGAGATTTGCCTATCTCTGTCACACAAGTGGTATCTGATATTTAATCATGATAAAGTCGGCGATTGTTTTAATACTTGTGTTTGGTAAATTAGATTAAACCAAATTAAATGTTGTCTATGGAGATTTGGGTTACATTTCCTGCTGAGCCTGTCTAAAACAACTGCGGTTTATTTCTCAATTAATTCGCTACATCATCTGTTTAGACGTTACTCTTTAATTAAATTTAATGATATTAAACTCCCCGGGTCTCCTGGCCGTCTAATGAATTTTGTGTCCGTGTTATTAAGTTACCAACCCAGATGTGACTCAAGGCTTCGTCATTTTAATTTACTTCCAAAACGAAATTCCACCCGTTGAATTCTCCATAGAACTTTGAAGTTTGAACGATGCCTCGGAATAGGTTTGATTCATCCTATTGACCTTAAGTATAAAATGGAAGATTCCGGTGGGTACGGAAGTCTCGGTGTGCTTTTTACGAGGTTTCTTCTAGGTTTTCGACCATACACCAGTAACGCAAAGTCGTCATATAAGTGAAATACTCTTGAGTACCACGTAAAACACCAATCAAATAAATAAAAAAATTGAACGATGCGGCACGTCAAGTTATGTCCTTTTACGTTGACCTCTTTGGTGAAAAAGAGCAAATGAAACCTCACTGAAATCCCTGAAGCAGCCTGTACCATTCCCAAGCTCCCGTGCAGATCTCGTCCAGTGGCGTACGAGGCATGAAGTCTGTAGGCGCGCTCTAATGGTAGATGAAGTAATTGGACTGTATTTCTTTCATCACTAGCCTAGATTTAGCTAACGATGTCACTTAAATTAATCCCGGCTGCTTTCCACTAATTGAAATCTGAGAAATTTAATTTGCGTTTTGATAGAGCCGATACAAAGGAGCGCAGAGCCACCGTATATAGCTGGGTGCTATCTTGGTGCCGTAGTTCTACCAAAAATTCGGACCGATATTATGCTCCCAATGTTAGTTTGTCCATTTATAACTAGCTACTGGGTTTGTTGCGGGCGACTTGATGTACCCTTGTCCGCTTCTCGGCCTTATGTACAGAGTGGCTGGTTGTCGGCATCTTCCGTCACCCTGGTGCTCTCAGGGTTAAGTTCGATTTGTCGTGGCGTTCTCTTATGGGGACGCTGGCTGATTTGTTGCCAGTTGTATTTCAGAAAATGCAAAACCGCCATAAACAAGTACTCTCTTTTCGTGTCGCCATTTTGTATTTCCAGTGATTTCACCCGTTGGGATGGTGCGCCATCAAATTAATGATTTAGTCTAAACTTCTCAGTGATGACTCAACCAGAACAAAAATCTCTGGCCTAGATCTAATATTTCATTAGAGGATAGTCTTGTATTCGAGCCACCTAGGTCTAGAAAACGTTTCCATTGCGTTCGGGTTGTGAAAATAGCATGAGTTTACTGTAGCGAACATCTACTTAAAAAGAAAACGAAAAAGGATACTGATTTGTTTCCCGTGCTTTGCACTGTATTTCACGCGCTTTGCACTGTGTATTTCCGCGCCATCTTATGTCCCTCGTGTCTGCCTTATATCTTGTCTTTGTCGGAACCAGTATTGTGGGACTGATATTCTTCGTCCAATCTAGTCACTCAGTCATTTCAGTAGAGAAACCTGACGCACGGCGTTACTCTCAACACAAACAAAAGCTCAATAGAAAAGTCGAAACAAACCAGATTTTAAAGCAAAAAGTTTACCATCAAACTTCCACAACTACCGCCAATCTTGGACCCATACCCAAGTATCTCAGGCAGATGATACGATATTTCAAGCGGAATTATTAGGGAGTTTATATAGTACGTGAAAGCCACTGTCAAAGATAGCAGCCTAATGGGAAGTGTTTGCCAAATGAAACTCAGACGCTACTTTTTTCCTTATCTTAATTGTCCTCCTTTTCACTAACAAGGCAACCTAGAGCTCCGAAAAGCCTCAATTAGCCTACTTTAAAACATATCGCGAATATCTGCCTTATAATTTCCGTTGCAAGGAATATGGTAGTAGACATTACGACTGCTTTTAGACTTTCTTGCATTTTACAAGTAGTCTTGCAATAATTGAATGATTAGAATTTTCATAAGCCGTTTCGTTGATAGTGCGCAGCCGCGCCGTTGTGTGAAAGTTGGCAGTAACTTTAGGTAGTAGGGGTTTTTCGTTCTGACAATTCTTCAACTACCTATACCTATTGAACTTACAAGACCACTGCTCACCGTAAAATGGAAAACTATTACTGACCGCCCACCCGGAAAACTGATAATACGGCGTAAAACGCTAGGCAAGACAAGTGTTTTGCCTCATTAATAAGACGATATTAAAGTACAATGTAAGTTTAAGGATATGTAGCCTATGTTTCTATAGAATTTATTAGCTTATTCAGAAATATGTAATCGCACGATAACGTTTTAAACTTTGTTGCACTTGAATATATAAAACATCGTATATCCCCTTATGTTCGAATTTAAGGAATAGTTTGTTCGTCTGACTATCCGCATCCATGAAATATACATTTCGCTATAATTGGTCTATTTATAACTAATGGTTCTTCTGATGTAAGACATAAAAGCGATTTGGTGAAATCATTAGGGGAGACCTATCTTTGAGAATCTAAAGAGATCTGTAATTAATCCGGCTGTCATATCTCCCCAATTGCATTAATGAGGTATGGATGGAATTTCCTGTTCGATAAATGTACGAGCGCTGATTATGACTAATAACCTATCTGCTCACGACAAGAGTCCGACGGTTTCAGTTCTGTAAACGTGCTTGTGAAGGATGTAGTGTGTAAATTTAGGACTCTACAGCGAACTTTGCAGTAGAGGTAGATTAATTATTAATAAATATAGCGACTACCGTAAATGGAAGTAAATCCGTTGAGCGAAACCTTAAAGGCCAGAAATTTGATAGTATTCATTATAACTAATAATGTATTTGTATAACCGCTAATGGCGACCTTGTTGCAACCGGAAGTCGTGGTGAGCGCATGGCTGAAGGCTGTTAAGGTTTTAATGAGGTTTTGGTTTTGGCCTAATTACATCTCAAACTTACGCCACAAACACCTCCGCTCACATGGTTCTTGTGAAATACCCCTTCTCCTAATTGGGCTAATATCCCTGCTCTAAGCTTAATGAAAGCGCCCTTCTGCAACTTAATAGCAAGGAGCCTTGATTTAGTCTGGATTGTAAACACATGTCGCTATGATTCGACAGCCAATTAAAGTCGAAAATTGCACACATCGAATGTAATTAAGTGTGATTATCCCTCGTGCCAGGGAAACGATGTAATTGGCTGTATGTCAATAATGTACTGACGTGCGAACTGTATTCAACAGCCCGATTGCATGCTAACGAACGGGAAAATAAACTCGGCTTTATTTTCCTCCCAAATTAGCTATCTGGCGACCAAGGCTGTTGAAAGCATTGCCCATCGTACGAAACTGTCGAAGAACAAATCATAATTCCTGCGGTGACACACCGAGCCTAGAAAACCCCTATAACAATGTTTTTGGGTATTAAACAGGAAACTATTGAATCCGGACCACTTTTCCTTCCAGCTTTTTATATAATGTATAGCAGCGTCTGAATGTGTGTTTTATTTCATATAATACGATCTTTACGCTCAGCGTTTGCTTTAGTTGCCGCTTAAATGTAACTTTACCGGTTTATGGACCCGTTTTGTCTAAGTGAAAATATCAGATGAAACCTACTGTGCCGGTTGTTTGCAATAATTGAAAGGATTCTAAAATATGTATATTTAATATTTCTTTGTTTAATAAAGACGTTTTCCATCTTAAATTCCACCACGCTTTCCGTTGAAAAGTTTTAGTCGCAAACTCAGTCAGGGTTATTTTTATTACACTTCACGTGTTTTTTTGACATCACGAAATATTTAACTACTATAGCATTTAAAAGCGTGTATAAGACACATTAGTTTAACAAAAGTATATTGACTGGGGTTTCCCCCAAAGCGTTGTAATTAGTCATATCTTCTTCCTCTTTATGCATGCGGCCAGTCGTTCGAAAGGTCAATGTGTACACAAGGCATATGGACAACCTGTTACCCCTATTTGCATGGTTCTTTTCGACTGGTCCGTGTAAGCTATGCCTCTAATTAGATCTCCGATTCAAACCGTAATAGCTTCTGTTCAAGAGATTCAATTAAGTCGAAATTAAAAAGACTATTTCATTTACACTGGCACGTTTACTTTGCTTTTGAAGATCTCTCTGCCGTCTGTCCAGTTTCTGGGGCGATATAAAGGGCAGATTGACAAGGCTATAATGGCTTTCAATGGCTCCCGATTGCTTTCAAATTAAACCATAACTGACTCGGTCATTACGGCTGTATGTTCCCATAGTTTCCTTACTCGTTTAAAGCAAATGGATCCGGACCTTCTAAAAGCACTCTCCGATGTCAAAGCCCTATCACAACAAACATCCATAGCGGCCTAGCTTCAATTAGCGTTGAGTTTCCACAGGGGAGTTGCTATAGTCGACCGGTAAATCTAAATAACACCGAATTTGTATTTAATGGGAGAATTACAGGGATAGCAGTTAAAATAAACGAGACTTTGAGCTTGGGGAGAAAATGTATGCTAATGGCCCTTCAGTGGAAATAGGTCCGTGTGTCGCACTATTTCAATATCATAATCCTACTTGTAGATTTGTATCGGCCCTTTTTGTCAAAATACTTCCCCTTTGCCACAAAACGCGCACATTTCCAGAGAAAACTAACCTCGCGGGACGGCCATTTGACCCGCTCTAATTGTCAAATGAGTATGTCCATTAGTGTCAATGCAGGATAGAACGAATTCGCGAATGTGGAAGCAATGAGGTTTATCTAACGCGCTTAAATTGAGCAAATCTTAGACCATTACCGCTCCTTTGTGTTCGTTAATTAAGAGCACGTAATCTAAGCCGTACGCAGAGGTCTCCCGAAGACGGCCACTTGATTCCTTAAGTGGCAAGGGCGCCCAACCCCTTGCCTTTCTTATCCTTAAGCCCACCTCACTTGGTACCCCCCCCCCCCCCCCCTGTGTTCGCGCTTATGTCTGCTTGTACGGTCTCCTGGTTTGTCCTGTGAATCTAAGTTGGTGTCTTGTGTAGCCGGTTTCGTTTACGGTCATTTCTTTCACCCATATATGACTGGCACGCTTTCATATGAGTGAAACAACCTTAAGTACGGCGATAAAGCGCAATCAATTAATCAACCGAAACAAGGAAGTTATGTTCCATAGTTTATATATTTCGGCTTTATCATGCCTTCATTCGTTGACACTTCCGTTATTTTAGGAATTGTGTGCCACTGATAATGTCATATTGAAACTGAAACCATTTCGCTTCACTAACGTGACTTCCTTGTACTGAGTTTCCCACACATTAATTTACTAAAAGCCGATATATTTTTTCGATGGATTAGTTTCCCTTAAGACCTTAGTCGGTTCTGATTTTAGATGAAGTTTTAAATATATTCGTTTTAGCTCGCTTGGCTTGTTTATTATCTTAATATCGTTCCCATTTCACTTTATTTATTTATGGTAGTGATCCCGCTTTTATTAATTATCTTGAATCTGTTAAGATATGTTAATAATGTTTACCGTTGACTTAACTTGTAGCGGGTGGTCGGGTGGGTGCTTCCTGTGCCCTGGTGCTCTCTGAACTAAGGAGCATCACGAAGCGTATTTGTTGTGTCAGGGGTCCTGTAAATGTATCGTAGCGTCTTCTGTGTTGCCAGCGTCGCTTAGGGTGGTTTTCTCAACCGATTTGGCTCGCACGCCGTTACATGAGCTTATTAACCTGTATTTTGTAACCGGTGTAAAATCCCAATCAAACAAACAAACTTTAATTGTACTCCGGTTATTTCATTCCCCCTTTACGTTAATAAGTGTAATGTTTCACCTGCACCTCAGAGTCTTTCATAATCGTTGTTGTTTTATTTACTTCGCAGGTTATTTGGTTCTGGGGGCAGTTGTAGCTCGTGTGGTCAGACAATCCCAGCCAGCGAGTTTGTGATGAAGGCCCAGGGGAACGTTTATCATCAGAAATGTTTTACCTGTGTGACGTGTCAGTGTCAGCTGATGCCAGGTGACAGGTTTAGCATCCTTAACGGCAGTCTCCTCTGTGAGCAAGATTATCCCAAAGTGCTCAAAGGACATCTTACACTACCCAACAGACAACCGCATAAGGTGAGCATAAATCATGTTACGATCGTCTTACACTACCTAACAGAACACCACATAAGGTGAGCAACTGAGCATAAATCAAATCACGGTCGTCTTACACCACACAACAGACAACCACATATATAAGGTGGGCATAAGTCATACCCTCTCTCAGCAAGATTACCCCAAAGTGCCCAAAGGAGAGTATAACTCGCCACGTATCCAGACAGGGCGAGCCTCGTCTTCACTTCACCAATCATGTAGTTTGAAGAAAAAAAACAAAAAACTTAAAAACAACTTCCGACTGATTTTCCCGCCTGAATTTTTCCTTAGATAAACCACCAAGAAGCAGTATGATAGAACTCGACGTGGTACATCACACAAACATACTTAAGTTATTTTAAGTGTAGTCAACCTTAATACCGAAGAGGTAATAACTTAGCTGTCTGTATTTAAGGTTAAATCAACTGTATTGATTAATTAATTCCTCTAATAAACCAACAAATGCGAGAGCTTTATTCATTATAAGGTACTCCATCTCGGAAATTTCATCAGGTGGGGGACATAAAGCTCTTCGGAATTTTCAATTTATTTTCAATATTGGGTTTAGTTCCCCTAAGTAATCTCTCATTGTCAAGTTTATCGCCACTTGAAACTGAATCACTGATTTGAAATTAGATATTAGAGATTAGATTAGACTCTCCGGGTCAAAGGGGCTTCCCATTTGGATTTGAAAGGGGTGTGTGCTTGGGATTTTGGCGCTGGTAGTGAAGGTGGGGGATTTGGGTGACTTCAATGAAATATAGGACAATGGTCCAACTTCAACAGGTCCTTATTGAGTAATAATACTTAATTCTTCACATGATTATTGACAAATGGTAAAGACTGCTTTGTTCCAGGCGAAACTCAACAGTGGTTCACCGAATCAACTTTCAGCCATTTTTGGTAAGGGAATAGCTTGTGCAAAGTTGTTTTGAAACTTTGAAAATTTTAAACATCATCATGTTACACGGTTTAACGGAATTCTTTTATTTTTTGAAGGTATGCTGACAGACGATCACATTTGGCGGGAAAGTACCAAACTGATGAGACGCAATGGGATGAAAAGCGTGTCTTGTCACTGTGACAAATATTGTTGCCTTAACTGATTCTTATAAGCCTATTTGTACATTCGGGCTGTAGCCCTCGAGTGGAATCCACAATAGTGCAAAAAGACAGCTTTAAGTGAACTCTGGTTCCGCGAAATGGCAAACTGCGAAGAGCTGAAATGTTTGAGACCAAGAAGTGTTATTGGGCTATTGTATAGTATTGCGCTGAACAAAGACTCGATTGAAATCCTCTGCAACAGAAGCAAGGTTGTCAAATGTGAAGAGTTTCTTTGATGTCTGTCGTAGGGGTTACGTCACAAAGGTATCTGTGTGAGCTAACACCAAGGACAATGGTGAACCAGTGCCTTAAACTAATGGACACTTGACTTCTGTCATAATGCAGTTGGATGGATGTGTTTCATGCTGTAACGAGGTCTCCTATAACATTTGCGCGAAGGTCTCTGTCCGACATTATGCCAAATAGGGTTTGACTTTTCTCAGTGGACAGTCCAAGTGAGCTTGATGCCGTGACGGGTTTCTATAGCATTTGCCGACAGTTCTTTTCTCCCCATCATACCAAATATCGAAAACTATAGCTGTGGATTGGGGTGGGTTGGCCCACTTAATCCACAATCATGACATCGGATGGAGATAACCACAATATGTACCTTTCATATGTGCTTATGTGGAATGATGACACAGATACCTATTTTAACCAAAAATATTCTTCGATTAAAACTGTTATGTGCTTTTTGTCAACAATTGTGATGTGGAAGTAAATAACTTTTATCAGAAGACATACGTCGAAAAACGTAGATTTTATTGGTTCATGGTGGGCTGATATTTCAAATCTAATGGTGATTTAATGCGACATACAATTGTCCCCTGTTGACCATATTCACACTGCGCTGACTTCAACCGAACTCACTTGAAATTCCTTAGAACTACTTACTGTTGGGGTATAGTTGAATAATATTGTCTGAGGTACATATACCGTTACCAACATTAAAGGAGAAGGTTTTGCTATCCTGACATTTATCCCATGCTTTAAAACGAGCAATGCAATGGTTACAAACTGTGCACTCCAAATATATACAACAACCTAATATAAGATACCATACTCGGGTCACTTTTAGGTAAGGCACCAACCTAAACTGTAGTCTAAGTCTAACCCTATTTTTTTTTCTACCCTAAATTTAACCCTGACGTCACACCATGGTGAAGGCCTACTAGCTACTATTGATTTAAGCCAAATATTGCTTTGAGCAACAATGTGAACAAAAAAGTCAGATTGGTTAGTCTGTTTTACTATACAATTTCTTAACAGAGTTTCTTTAACTTCATTAAAAAAAACGACAACGTATTGACAAACGTGAACCAAGTTACCTTAGAGCAACCATTGCTTGTGGCATTACTTATCTCTTTGTATATATGTAAATAGATATGTTTCCAGTTATATTCTTGACCCAAAGCCTTGAATTGAATTTTGTTGAGTTTTTGATTTGAAGAATTTTGGATTGGTTCATTTTTTTCTGTTTTGTTTTATTTCGTTATATGTTATTTCATGTTTAAATTGATGTCCATTTCATTGAAAATATTAACTTACAATCAACCAATTGATCGTCTAACCGGTCAACTAACTGATATTTGTTAATTCTCTAATATTTCCCCCCTTCATTGATTACTTCAATTTACCAGTTAATCGGATGATACATCTATTGCATTACACATCATCCGTATTTTCATTGACGGGTATGAATTAATATTTTACGTTGTATTTTCTATCGATTTATTGGTTAATCAAATAATCAATCAATAATTCAATCAATTAAGAAGATTTATGAAAGTTAATACGAAGCCGATAAATGAATAATGACACGAATAGCTCAAGACATTGTTAACATCAAGACAAATTGATATTAAAGTGAAGTTTCTCTTAATTATTAACCAAAGATTATGATACTAGAGGTGTTCATTGTTTATCAACAACAACCTGCCAACATAGAATATTCGTGTTGCAAGATGCATTTCCGGTTCGATTTTCTACTCCTATTATTTCTACACCTATAATGTTTGATACCGGCATCAAACATGTCTCTGCTGAAAAGGGCATTTTTGTATCAACTTACTTGGGTAAATTACAAAGACGGCTGATGAGTAATTGAACAAATTATTTTTGTAACATTCTATTTTGATAATATATGATCAAGAAATGACTTGCGTGGTAGTGTCTACTTGATTGTGAATAAATGAAAGTTGAGGATACAAACCAAGTTATCTCTTTGTTGTTGTTGTTGTTGTCATCATCACTATTACGAATTATTGGTGTGTGAACGTTTTGTTTGCCCCCGAAGCGCACGTGGCTAGGCGGGGGATTCCTGTGTGTTGACTCTCTCGGAGCTAATAATCACCAGGTTGCCGATTGGTTATGACATCTTGTGTCCTGACCTTGTTCCGTGGCGTCGTTGTCTATTGCAAGTGTTGTGTATGGTGGTTTCCTTCACCGATTGAGCTGGCACGCCGACGTATGAGTGAAATAAGCTTAAATACGAGGTAAAATCCCGTTCAAACACACAAACAATCTTTACCAGAAGCATTCAGCAATCCGTTGTGCTGTGATGGCCTTCTGTCAGTCTGTATCACTCTATCATTATTTGTCAGAAGTTTTAACCAGCGTGTTGTTTTCTTTCTCCGTTGGTATTGGCACTGTGAAATACGTGTGCAAAACTAGATGGGCTTTGAGTGCGCCGTGAAACACCAAACCAGCGTTGGTTATGAAGAGATTATTCGAATCATGTGCATGTTGTGATATTATTTTCTCGAAATGTTTAAACTGCAACACAAACATCTTCTGTTTGTTTGTTCTTTTAAATGTATCCTCTGGCGATTGTTCAGTTGTTTTGCGATTTAGTAATGCAGGTGTTCATTGAACAGTATGTCCGAAATCTCACTTCCGGTTATTTTCGAGACTGCCAATTAGGAATTCCCGGGTTACCAAATACAAAATTATATAATAATCGCTCTTCGTTCAGTTTTTTTTATTAAGTTTATTTAAAAATCTTGGTTAAGCGACATTTAGAAGCTGGGCACATAACAAAAATATGACTAAGACGGGTTTAACAATTATAGCCAGACGTTGAAAATCCATCGTAGTCTTGATTTTGTTGTTTGAAACTCGTTTTTTCAAACATCTAAGATGATGCACACGTGACAATATAATAGCAATTTCACTGCGAGAGTTATAGCCCTTTGAATGAAAAACTTGTAGTTAGATGTATAAATATATGGGAAAACATCGCTTCATTATAAGAGCATTTATCTAAGCGTTTCTCTTTACCTCCACGGGCGGTCTGGTAGAAGTCCCCTGTGCCCTGGTGCTTCGAGAGCTGAGAGAAAGCAGGATGTCGATTTGTTGTGGAGTCTTTTTTTTGTCCTGTCCATCTCGACGTGGTCTCATTGTCTGTTGCTTGTGTCGTTGAGGGTGGTTTCTATCACATATTAGGCTGGTACGTTGCCATATGAGTTAAACAACCACAAGTAAGTCGTGAAGCCCCAATCAAATAAATTTAACTTGCTAAGCATTCGTAATCCATATGGCTTTGAAGATTCGAGATCGCTATGGCTTCCCTTAGAGTTATTGCCCTTTATTTCATAGTAACAATGCTCTGGCAATTAACACAAATGGATTTGGATTTTTAATATTTGTACAAAATATGAAAATTGCTGTACATTTCCTTCTATAGAAATTATCTTGTGTCAAGAAAATCTGTTACCATCGGAGTCGAGTGTTAAACACAAGGACACAAGTATACGATGTTTTATATTCTGTGTTCGTGATATTGTGCGGTCGTTTTCGTTTCCTTGGAGACAAATGACGAGCACAACTGTTCTCTGTTACGTTCAGGTATGAATTATTTGACGCATATTATTATATGATGACATTTATGAAGCTCTAGCAAAGCACTCGTTTGGCACATACATATCATCGATGCTGCTTAGAGGCTGAGAAAGTGGAAAATAACTGAAGAGAAAATCCTGTACAACTAAACGCTTCTCAACAAATGAGAAAATATTAGGGCATCCCAGGTACGAAGGTCTTTTAACTTGACTCTCTATCCGTACAGACAAAGAGGTCGCTGCTTTAACAAAGAAGGTCGCAGTTAAATAGCGTAGCATACTTCTTGAGATGTCTGTGTGCTTTGTCAATAGGATTTGGCTAATCCTTCCATCGTATTAGTGGCTCGCTATATCCACGAGACAGAGGCCAAACCATGTTCTTGTTTGCGAAGACGTTCTATCGCGGCCTTTGTTGGCGAAAGGACAACACTCGCGAACAAACAGAACTAAAACCGCGGAGATTTGTGATTACCGCGAACTGTCACAGACATGCGTGCGGTAATGGCTGCGGTTTTTACATCTGCCTCTTCTTATTTTTGGACCCGAAGCTTCGGACAAACTTAAGTTTAACAAAAACAAGAAAGAAGAAAATTCTGATGTGATTAATATGCAGCCTTTAACTGGATTAAAAACAAGATGAGTATATTCAAGAACGATAATAACAAAGTTTTAGCAGAAGAATACAAAGTTTAATCGATTCAAAAACAAACAAACGCGTTATACACCATAATATAATACTTGAGAGGTAGTTTTGGTAATAGCGCTTTACTGTATTCCAATGTAGCACAGACTTTTAAATTTAATTTCGCAATTCCTACTTTTTTAAAAAAAAATTTCTTATTCTTAAAGAACTAACACCGTGCCAGTCCCAGCTTATGGACACCGTGCCAGTCCCAGCTTACTGACACCGTGCCAGTCACAGCTTACGGACACCGTGCCAGTCCCAGCTTACTGACACCGTGCTAGTCACAGCTTACGGACACCGTGCCAGTCACAGCTTACTGACACCGTGCAAGTCACAGCTTACTGACACCGTGCCAGTCAAAGCTTACTGACACCGTGCCAGTCCCAGCTTAGGGACACCGTGCCAGTCACAGCTTACTGACAACGTGCCAGTGACAGCTTACTGACACCGTGGTAGTCACAGCTTACTGGCACCGTGTCAGTCACAGCTTACTGACACCGTGCCAGTCACAGCTTTAGCTTACTGACACCATGCCAGTCACAGCTTACTGACACCGTGCCAGTCACAGCTTACTGACACCGTGCCAGTCACAGCTTGCAGACGCCGTGCCAGTCACAGCTTAAAAGTACGCCGTGCCAGTCACAGCTAACTGACGCCGTGCCAGTCGCAGCTAACTGACGCCTTGCCGGTCACAGCTTACTGACGCCGTGCCAGTCACAGCTTACTGACGCCGTGCCAGTCCCAACTTACTGACGCCGTGCCAGTCCCAGCTTAGGGACACCGTGCCAGTCACAGCTTACGGACACCGTGCCAGTCACAGCTTACTGACGTCGTGCCAGTCACAGCTTACTGA
>JAVFBZ010180488.1:0-15411 GCA_032466195.1 Katharina tunicata
GCACAACCTGAAAAATGTATCCCTTAAAGTTAGTAGTAAACCCAATAGTCTACCAAATGAAGATGAGGGCAGTTAAGGGTTATCTGATATACAGCTGTATGATTGTTTCATTTGCTTCTGCTCTACTTCCATGTAGATTCAATATTTTTGGAAATGCATATCCATACATATATTGATATATACAGCTGTATGGTTGTTTCATTTGCTTCTGCTCTACTTCCGTGTACATCCAAGAAACTGTGGCACTCTGTTTTGAAAAGTGGCCTTTCAGAATGGTTTTTTCTTGTGCTTTTGCTTCAGTTATAGGACCGGACGGGACAATGTACTTTTTGCCCAACAGAAAATAACTCAAAAACTATTGAGCTCCTCGGACTATGGTGTACTGTTGGTGTCAAGTCAAAATGGCCATAAGCCAAAATGTCCCCAATCAGTCATAAGTTAACGGCCTCACTTTTTCAGTCAAAACACAGTCTAATTTATGGTAATCTTATTAAACTTTTCACTGTATTATAATATAACCACAGAACAAGTTTTGTTCTATTAATTTGTTCTTTTTCTCATTTTATTGTGCCATTAAGAAAAGAAGAAAGCTGACAAAATTTCACATACATGTACATAATTGTAGCACATGTAATCAACTGAGATGGTTTAATGATTGCCAAAGACTATAATTCATCAATACAAAAATTTGAAGAATACTTATGGATATTTGTGGACAATGCCAAATATTATATTATTAAGCAGTTTATATATTGTCAAAATTATTTAAATATAGGCCTGATTTCAAAAGTGTGCATTGTGTAGGGGGATTAAAGCTGGGCTTAATTAATTACCCTGATTCAGACCTATAATAAATTAATAATAATAATAATAATAATAATAATAATAATATTTCATGAGGGTAGATCATATAATAAAATGAAGCTCAGTCAGCTGATGCTGATCTTCCCTGAAGCCCTCTACATCACATATTGAACAAGAGTAATCACACTGGCACAGGGATATCGACTAATTAAAGCCAATAAATCATCTCATGTTCTAGATCAATTCTCAGAGACAAGTTTCAAGATAGACCTGAATCTCGAGTTGTATCGGATAACCTAAAGGCGCATCTTGAGAAAAGGCAATACATGTACATGTAACATGTAAATTGTGAAGATGTGGCGAATATATGTAACACACATCTAGACATTTAGGTATGTGTGAAAAAAAAAACAACCTGGAAAAAGTACATATATTGTTCAGAGCTAGTCATAAACCCATTAGTCTACCAAATAAAGATGAGGGCAGTTAAGGGTTATCTGATACAGAAGGGAGTTTCGTCTTAACCAAGAGGTCCTTGAGAGATTTGTTTTTCTTATACGCTATGATATGTCTCTGTGATAGACCCTTTACCATTTTAGGTACAAGGTTTTGATATTCCTGTATTAGGAGACTTGCAAGCCTGATGGTGCTAGGCTGGTTATATTGTAATACGAAAGGAATAATGTCTACCCTGAGCTTTTACCTGGTTCAAGGTTGAAACTCAATGAATACAATGTTTGAAGTGTTTTAATCCAATGAGCTTCTTTCTCCAAGCGTTTCCGTTTGGTTTCCTCTTCAGAAGGAGAAACATGAGTTTTTACCTGGATAAAAATTTGTTGGTTCTGCCGTGAGCCTCTATGGCTCAGTCGGTAGGAACACTGGCCCTGCTGGCCAGAGACCCGAGTTTGAATCCTGGTGGAGGCAAGCAAAATTGTCTTTCTCTACATTTATACAAAAATATATATAAATTTAATCAGTTAATCCTGACCATGTATATATATCTAATAATAAAAAAATTTAAATACAAAAATACAAATAATACTAATTATAATTACAACAAAATAAAATAATAACAATGGTTGAAATGATTTTAAATACAACTTTAATCCATCAACACTATTTCAGGTCACATAGGAAACAGTATATAGTGGAAGATGGCCCAGTACCATCCCCTTACTACTCCCCCTGTGAGCTGAAAACCCCTCGTACACGCCTGTTCCAGAATGACAAAGTGAGTGGGTGATTGCCCTTTCCCATCCCCTTTTTTGTCAGTGTAAAACATGCATGCAGAGAGGTGTGCTGATGAATGACTTCTCAAGATTTACACTCAGAGAATTGCCATGTATTTGTGTTTAAAATCAGAAGAGGTAGTTACTGCCTTCAAACTGTCCTCCAAAGAGTTAAACAGCATCGCTCCAGAGTATGTTGAGCTTTTCTTATAGCTTTCAGTTTTTGGGAAAGGCACTTTTAGTAATTTTTTATTTGATGATCTTAGCAGTGACCTTGATTTAACATCAGAGTAGCCTATTGAATGATTTCAGACATGTATGTTGGATATTCATTGTTCAAGAACGGACTTGATAACAACACGTACCTTTTGAAAATCCAGTCTTTGGAAGACTACCTGTATATATATTTCAGTTTTGTATAAATGTAAGATATATATAATTATATTTATAGGAGTGATAGAGCGTGAGTCTATGACAGTGTGTTTGCGTTCGTGCGTGCACGTTTATTTTATTTTCTCTTATACTCTTAAATTTGAATGGAACTCTTTTAATGTATCTTAGTATCTATCTTATTAGTAGTTCTAAGTGTGTCTATATTTTTTGTATCTTCAGTTAATGTGATGTGTGTAGGCCTACGCAGGGCCTTCTTCGAAATCAGTGTGTATATCACTGAATAAGTTACCCTGGAAATAAATATGGTTTAAATAAAATAAAATTACAAAAAAAAAGAGAATGAGACCGTTTGACTGAATGTCGTTATAGGGCCGTTTTGGTTTGGAGTAGCTCAAGAAATCCAGAGATCATACCCACCTCAGTTGAAGTGAGTATGGGGACTACATGTACATGTAGGTTTGGGGCCGTTATGACTTGTATTCGTAATTTCGTACTGTTTGACATTTTGGTACATATAGTAAAACAGTATTGTCTTCTGTGTTGCAGGCGTTGTTTAGGGTGGTTTACGCCACCCACTGGGATGGCAGACAGTCATATGAGTGAAATAGCCTTAACTTAAGTCAGTACAATAGCCTACATCGTAAAGGCTAAAGCGCCAATCTTAAGAACGTCAAGAAAATGATTGGTTTTCGTTGTTGTTGTTTTTCTTTAGTAGTAGTGAAAGTGAAAATTAAACTTGAACGTACTGTCATACATTACCCCCCAAGAGCCTCAAGCATATATATTCACCACACTATCAATGTCATCTACTTCGACAAAACATTTAAAAAGGCATACATTAAACGGCACGTCCTTCAACAGTCACGTGATACTGGGTTTCAAAATGGCGGCCGTGTCACTTTTGATAGTTGGAATCGTTGTGGTTTTGACCACAGTTTGGTTAGTTAAAAGGATTTCAAAGTACAGCAGACTTAAAGCGACGATAGATAAAATACCAGGCCCTGTGGCCCTACCGTTTATTGGCAATGTTCATCAGCTGCAAGGCCGCGGAGCAGGTGAAATCATTTATTTAATCTAGCAACATTGTCAATGCCATACCTTGTAACATGTACCATACACGGAATATAGACTTGTCTGCTTGTAGGGCAGGCCTGTATCAGAGTGTGTATGTTAGCCGAGAGTAAAGGACTGAAATTCTTTGGTTGTCAAATGGATTTAAATGATTTGATCAACTCTTGATACATTACAAGATTGCCTATCGGTCTTTGAAAAGTGTGTTTTATAAATCACTTTTGAAGACGAATAAAAAATCATAAAGATTTAGGATAATAAGAGAAAGCTTAAGAACCATCCTAACATTAGCAATCATTGGCCGGTAATTCAAAATAGACCAACAAGTAATTCCTGATTTGACATCTTATTGCGCAATTTAACGAGTGCCAGAACGCCCAGATGTATCTCTCCTACGATATTTAATATTGTTTTACATGATTTACAGATATGCTAGAACTTATTTTGAAAGGATCGTCAATGGACAGTACATAACGTGATATTCTCTTCTTAGCGTGATTTCACGAGATCCAGCGGGTGTTTTTACAACAGCGATAAGAATTTCTCTTCGTCCGTGAACATCTGTGTATCGATAAGATTTTGTCTATGTACCATATTCATACTGATTTGTTGTTTTCCATCTATGAACATATATTGATATTGAATGTGCTTTAAATACAAAGTTTTACAGTCAAATATGCCAAGTTTTATGAAAAAAATTATGTGTTCCATATTTACATGTATAGTCCTTAGTAATGGAGTTTTAATTAGGCGAATCTTGGCTTTGTTGATGGATACCCCGCCCACTTATTTTCTAAAAACATTTTTGTGACTTAAAATTGTCATGTTGTGTGAATTTAAATTCATTTTAAGAATGTTTAAGAATGCATCTACCGAAGACGGCCACTCGCAACCAATATGTGAAGTCAATTAATTGTTATCGCTGTTGGAAAGATAATATTCATCCAGTGCTAAGTTTGACAGCATGAATATAATCTGGAAACATACTGCCCTTAGCCAGAGTGCTCATGCAATAACATGTAATGATTATGCTCAAGTTTCACTGCAATTATAAAGGCAAAGCTATCCGTAATCACAACTCAATGTCCCAATTGATGACACCCTAAATCCTTAACAAATTCGACCCCTTTGCTCCTAAAAAAAAATACATGTTCTGCAAATGCTAGGAAGTGTAAAAACACATTTTTGGAAATTTTTATGAACCGACCGAAAAATATGAATTTTAGGTCCCAATTCACTTTTATGATACTTGACATTTGTGCCCTTTTGATCAAATTTGTTGAGGATTTTGGGTGTTTATTTTTGATATTTGTCTATTTGACGTGCAAGCCTGGGAACACCCAATTGAACTGTTTAAGCCTTACACAATAGCCATTAACTGAATATAGTATACAACAAAAAGAAAATATATTTATTACTATTTTGAAAGAGATGAACTTTAAGATGATGAAGTTAATAAAAAGATTTCTTGTTGAAAAAAAAATATCATAATTTGCAGTGGTTAGTGGCTAGTGGAGCCCATTTAAATACTCTGACATACATGTACAACTACATGAATATTTCTGTTAAGCCGTAATATACAGTCAACATGAATTGTTCCCCCTTCCTTGGAGTTGTCACGTTACTCTATTATGTCAAACTTACTTTTATATTTAAATTTAAAAACATGAATAGTAGTATAGTTCTACATGTAGTACATGTACCATGAGATTTCATCCTTAGGATGTTTGTTTTAAGATCTAATCCTTAGAGTGTTTGTTTCGAGTAGATCTGATCCTATTGGTGTTTGTTTCGAAAAGAGCTCTGATCCTATTGGTGTTTGTTTTGAGGGGACCTGATCCTATTGGTGTTTATTTTGAGAAGATCTGATCCTATTGGTGTTTGTTTTGAGCAGATCAGATCCTATTGGTGTTTGTTTCAAGGAGATCTGATCTTATTGGTGTTTGTTTTGAGCAGATCTGATCCTGTTAGAGTTTGTTTTGAGGAGACCTGACCCTAATAGTGTTTATATTGAGGAGATCTGATCCTATTGGTGTTTGTTTTGAGCAGATCTGATCCTATTGGCGTTTGTTTTGAGGAGACCTTTTCCTAGTGGTGTTTGTTTCAAGGAGATCTCATCCTATTGGTATTTGTTTCGAGGCGATCTGTTCCTATTTACGTTTGTTTTGAGGAGACCTAATCCTATTGTTGTTTGTTTTGAGGAGAGCTGATCATTGAGATGTTTATTTGGAGGAGACCTGATCCTATTGGTGTTTGTTTTGAGGAGAGCTGATCATTGGGATGTAACCCGGATGTTTATTTGGAGGAGACCTGATCTGTAGGATTTTTGTTGTGGGGAGATCTGATCCTATTGGTGTTTGTTTGGAGGAGACCTGATCATTGGGATGTAACCTGGATGTTTATTTGGAGGAGACCTGATCTGTAGGATTTTTGTTGTGGGGAGATCTGATCCTATTGGTGTTTGTTTCAAGGGGATCTGATCCTATTGGTGTTTGTTTCGAGGGGATCTGATCTTATTGGCGATTCTTTGGAGGTGGCCTGATCTTATTGGTGTTTGTTTTGAGGAGACCTGATCATTGGGATGTAACCTGGATGTTTATTTGGAGGAGACCTGATCTGTAGGATTTTTGTGGTGGGGAGATCTGATCTTTGGTATGTTTGTTTGACAGGGAAAAAGTGTTTACTCCCATTTAGCTGTTAGGGGTGCTCTTCAATTGCTTACTGTTTCATAAAAAAAAAATTCTTTCAGATTTTTTCGCCACGATCATGTCCTTCACCAGACAATATCAGGAAAGCAGAATGTTTCGAATGTGGCTTGGATTGGACCCATACGTGGTTCTTTATGGTGCTAACAATGTAGATGTAAGCTCATTCCTTTAAATATTTCGTTTTTATCATACATATGTTAAATCAAACTGAATTGTAGAACTACATGTAAGAAGCCAATGAAATCAATGTCAATTTTAAGCTAAGTTAACAAAAACTTATTGGTTGGTGCACTGGGAGTTTCTTTCATCCATTGGACTTACACTTACAGTTTCTTATTAATTTTTATTTATTAACTTTCTTAAAGTCAGAAAACCTGCATGATCAATTAAAGGAATCCCAGTCAGTATAACCCATTACCTATTTAATGTGACACTACAGAATACAGGCTGAAGAACTTCAAGGTTACCCCCCACAAAAACAATAAATTCCCCTTGAGTTAAGTTATTTCATCATCTATGGTGTTCTATGTCATCTTCCAGTGGTTTCCTTGTCTTTTCAGTCATTGGGCAAGCATTTACATGTAACTGAGCAAAAACCTTAAGCATGTTATAAGATCCAAACAATAAAGTTCCTTTTGGAAATGAGGAAACATTATTTGTTTACAATGTTAACAAGCTGCCCAAAATTATTAAGAGCTTATACATGTATCTGTACTTTCAGTGCCTTCTGAACAGCACCAAACATATGGACAAAGCTTATAGTTATACTTTCTTACATGCCTGGCTGGGAACAGGTCTTCTGACCAGGTACGACTGGTACTTTATTTTTAATTGAATTAATGTAGTCCATATAAATCCATATAAATATTGCCTCTATTACTATGATCCATAAACATTTTTCTAATTTCCTTGTTTCTGTCTGTTAACTTATCCCTAACAGTACTGGTGCTAAATGGAAATCTAGACGTCGACTGATAACACCAACATTTCACTTCAAAGTGTTGCATGACTTTGTTCATGTATTCAATGAACAATCTGAAATCCTGGTACAAAAGCTGAGTCAACATGTGGATAAAGAACCCTTCAACATCTTCCCTATTATAACTGTCTGTGCCTTGGACATTATTTGTGGTAAGTGAATTGATACAACTACATGTAACTTCCACTTGAACAAGAGAACTCTCTATTTAAAAGAAGGTTTTGTATGTTTATACCTTCTGGTATATTGTTATCCATAAAGCCTTCTGATGTGCAGTGTTTTATAGAAGTGGCTGTAAAACAAAATACCTTATTCCAAATAAAGCTCATTTGTCTTTTGACGCTTACATTTTTTGTATGAATTTGAACTCATTATAAGGAAATCATAATGAGGCACAATTTGAAGGTCAGTAGTTTTCTCTCGGTATATAAAGAGAAGCTTCAGAGATTCCACCAAAATATCAGCCATGCAAAGTAAGCTTATAACTGAAATACCATTGATTGATTCTAAGCACTTTACAAACAAATGGTAGTAAGAATTTTGTAATAAATTCCTTCGATTCAACCATGAACATGATGAAGGTATAATCATAAGGAGGCACAATTCTGCTAGCGCGTAAGGCTGGCACGGCTTAGGCGCTTGCTGTGCTATTCAAAGTTTAATAATAGGCCTTGAAGTGTGGCAGCCTATCGTTGATGATCAAGGTTCGATTCCTTCAGCTCAAGTCGTCAACACAGTTATAGTCTAGTGAGTTTCACCGAAAGTGGCATTGTTATATGCGTTTTTCGTTTTAGTTGATTGATTACAGTTAAAAAATATGCACTTTTAATGTACATGTAGAAACAAAATTGAAGACTTAAAGAATGTTCTGGTATTCGTCTGGTAGTTCTCCGGTGATTAATAGTATAAATAAAGATCATCAAGTTTGATATGTCATTGTCAGCAAATTATTTTATTTCAGTGTTTATGGTAATTTCCGCCAATTTAAAAATGAAATTAGGGATATGACTTATTGAATGTACATGAATATAAATGGTGTGTGTGACGGGGTGCTGGTTTTCAACAAACACGGTCATGAATATTTGAACAATTTGCCATATAATCTATATGGGAATTTTGACAAAAGTGCAATAATTCTCACTCTTAAAAGCATGAAAGACAATATTTCATCCACCCATGGGTTAACAAAAATAAGTTTACATTATAGAACATGCTTATTGCTTTTTTACTGATGAGGTCAACATCTGGTGACGGTTAGTGAGTCTACCGGAATTTGCTTAAATGCCTGTTAAGCCTTAACACCACATCTGCTTATCCAATATAATCTTGCTGTGTTGGAGTCTTACATGTGGCAGAGTTGTGTCTCCTGTTGTTTATATCTCCATGTGCAACCAACAGCTATTGCACCGTCTGTAAAGCAGATATGCGTATGAGTATAATAAAGAGGTACACTGACCGAGGGTGGTTTTTACAAGGTTTGCTCTCAGTATACCACCAAACACCGGCTATGCATAATCATTATGTACCTATATTAAATACCTACATGTACAAGTATGATGTTTAACAATTTCCTAATAAACAATTGATTTTTTATTTTGTTAGAAACTGCAATGGGTCGCCATATAAATGCTCAAGCTAACAGTGACTCAGATTATGTGAAAGCGGTCTACAGGTAATGTCATCTTCTAACAACGTCAAAAGTATATATCTGGGTTAATTTAAACTTCCCATAACCAATATGTAATATTACACTACTGGTTTATAGGACTTCCTCAATCAATATTCTGTCAATAAAAAAAATACTGAAAGTTAAATAATTAAAAATTATTCTTATAAATCAGGTTTTCTGTGTGTGTTTGATATTTTCTGAAACCCTTGACTTTTCCCCTTCTTAGCATAGGGGAGATAATACAGAACAGACAGAAGAATCCACTCCAGTGGCCGGATGCTCTTTTTAACCTGACAAAAGCTGGGAAGGATCATTCAAACTTTCTGTCCATTTTACACGGTTTTACTGACAAGGTAACATTCTGAAGTTAGGAAACTCTTTGATTGATTTTGAGATAAACATTTTTTCAAAGCCTTTTACGAAGACTCATATTAATCAGAACTATATATATCTATATATTTTTTTTTAAGCTTGGTTTCCCAGGTCTACCATTATTGATATGGATACAAAGATGGACTTGATCATAATCAGAAGTAAATTTTGTTTCAGAGCAGAACTCAAAAACTATAACGCCTATCTTTATGAAACTTGGTGATCATATTCACCATCAACTGTAATTGTGCCTTTTGCTATTACGGATTCACTATTTACTCTGTATAGAAATCCATGGATACCAATGTATGATTGATATCCTAATCGATTTACCTGTTTTTGCATACTTCTTTAGAAGATGGCATGTTGGGTAACATAGTTTGACATGTCTTTGGTTACCATGGCTACCATATGTTCATTAAGAGTATATATATCGCACCCCACGATGGCGTATGTTGGGTTTACTAAAACTCTTGTTTAAATTGTTTAGAACTATCTCAGTAGAAGATTTTGTCTTTGTAATATGAGGAAAACATATAAAAAGGCTCGCAAATTCTTTCAGAACACTTTTCAAAAATCTAGAACGAACTTTGAAAAACTGAGGAAACGTTTGCTAGCCCATGTTGTGCTCTTTGCAATGCAACAAACTTGAACTTTCTACGATGAATAGTATTTGAAAAATAAGTATTTAAAATGTAGAATCTGCCCAAATGTTAAATGCTCGAAAAATGCTATTAAAATGGGCGTGTCTGCCTTGAAATGACAGGTGCCTGAGTGTGTTAACTTACAGCGGGTTGTTGATTGGAAATTCAGTACGATTTAAGGTACAAAAAATATTAAACAATGCTCTAACTGACTTCATTCATTCTGATTAGAAAACCTAGACTTCTTGTCTAATTTGAATGATTTGAAAGGAGACTTTTCTAGTGCGATAATCCTTATAAACAGTTTGTCTATAGATCACTATCATCAACTTGAACAAGCTTATGGGAAACTAAATTATTGATAATATTCATTCTAGGTGATACTAGGTGTGTTGCCAATGACCACATTCTTAAGTCGGCAGGGTAAAACCCAAATGCCTCTCTCCCTCCCTAAGCCTAAGTGATTGGATAAATGCCAGGTATTTCTTTCTGTTCACCTGGGTGGCAGCCTCCTGTGCTCTCTGAACTATTTAGGGGCATAAGGAAGTCGGTTTGTTGGGATGTCCTGCTTTGATTTTTATAAATGTACTGTGGTTCGTGTGTTGCCAGAGAGGTTTATGGTGGTTCTTTCACTCAATGGGCTTGCATGCCGTCATATAAGTGAAATAACATTAAGTACGGCATAAAACCTAATCAAACAAATAAACAATATTTTGTTCATTAGGTAATAGAAGAAAAATCTGCAGAATTTAAGCAGAAAAACTCTGCGCATACAACACTGAAAGATCTGACGGACAGCCTGGACGTGGATGAAGATGAGTTCTCTATGACTAAGAAGAAGAAGCGTTTAGCATTTCTAGACATGTTGTTATGTGAGTCAGAAGATGGCACGCATCTGTCTCATGCTGATATCAGGGAAGAGGTCGATACTTTCATGTTTGAGGTCAGATACTTTTCTTTGCCTTTTTTTTCTCTGGCAAACTGTAGCACTTTTTTCGCTGATGAATAAATGCCAGTTAAAGTAGTGTTCAAGTTTCAGAAGGGTAATATATGTTTGAACAGATGAGAAAACCAACCATTTGAAACTTATTTTTCAAACTCATTTGACTTTTATGAGATGTCAGTTACAGTAGAAATGGTATTCCCCTTCAAAGTTGCCTCCCCTGCTTAGTATCATTACTGTGAGCAACTGGCAATGCTTTTCGATTCCAGTCATATTAAAGAAAGACAAATAAGACAACTGTAGCAAATTGATTTAATATTTATCAATAAACATATTAAGGTTTTCATTGGTGAAATTGAAATTTATATTCTCAATTTAATCAAACTTGCTGCAGTAATTGCTTACTGGTGTGAATGTGTGTTGTTCAATAAAATCTGGCACTGTTTTTTTTCATAGCATTAGGGATTTTGAATAATCTATATGAATTTCTTGTTTTCCATCCAGATTTATACTGGACATGTTGTGTTAAACTTTTCTTTATTGTTTTCCTGCATGTATAGTTTGCATCACATGCATTATCCAGATTGATTATTTTAATTGCCTAAAGAAAAGTGCATTGATGATTTCAGTATGATTTTGATTTGTTTTAGGGCCATGACACAACAGCGGCAGCAGTCAACTGGGTAGTTCATTTACTTGGAACTTACACAGATGTGCAGACAAAAGCCCAGGAGGAACTTAATAAAATCTTTGGTACTCTCTCCTTCAATATCTTTGTTTTTAGCCTGTTACATAGTCATTTTTGAAGTTATTGTGTAGAGTATTAGCCTGCGGATGTCCCTCTCCGTGTTCCTGGTATTAGGGCACATCTGAGTCCGTCTCTCCACCATACAGGTGGATAAAGGCAGTGGCTGTGGCCATCAAAGGGTGTTATTTTACCAGGTGTCCTTTCAGCTTTTCACCAGACTCTGACTGATATACAATTGTCATATAAATGAAATATGTATGAGTACAACATTAAATAACAAGTGATTAAATAGATTATATAAGAAACCTGTATTGGACGCCATCATAACCACCATTAACTTTTCTATTTCGACCTCGCTTTATGTGATATAAACACTCAACATTTTTATTCTTTGAAATACACTAAGACATGCGTTAAATTATGTAAACAAACCAAAGCTTTTTTTTTGGAATTGTCTATTGAGTCTTTGTTGGATATGAGTAGAGTGGACTGTTACATTGTCTCTCATAAAATATATAATTGATAGATGTTGTTATGCTTGTAGGCAATAGTAAGCGACCAGTCTCAATGGAAGACCTGAAGGAAATGAAATATGTGGAGTGTATCATTAAAGTAATTATCACAAGACTTTCTGTGACTTTATGAAGTGTTCAGTCTGCATATGTTATGTTAAGCATGACTTTGAGTGTCTGTCCTGGCTGATCCCTCTACACTGTTAAGCATGGCTTTAAGTATCTGTCCCTGCTGATCCCTCTACAATGTGAATCAAGGCTTTGGGTGTCTTTCCGGTCCGATCCCTCTACTATGTGAAGCAAGGCTTTTTGGGTGTACAGTATGTCCCGGCTGATCCCTTCACAGTGTGAAGTACGGCTTTGAGTCTCTGTCCCTGCTGATATCACTTCAGTGTGAAGCATGGCTTTGAGTGTCTGTCGCTGCTGATCCCTCTATACTGTTAATCATGGCTTTGAGTGTCTGTCGCTTCTGATCCCTCTATGCCGTTAAGCATGACTTTTGAGTGTCGGTCTTGCTAATCCCTCCACACGGTTAAGCATGACTTTAAAGTGTTTGTCCCTGTTAATTCCTCCACACTGTTAAGCATGACTTTGAGTGTCTGTCATTGCTGATCCCTCTACACTGCTAAGCATGAATTTGAGTGTATGTCACTGCTGATCCCTCGATACTGCTGATCCTTCCACAGTGTACGTGAAGCAAGGTTTTTAGTGTTTGCCCCGGCTGATCCCTCTTCACTGTTAAGCATGACTTTGAGTGTTTGTCCCTGCTGATCCCTCTACACTGATAAGCATGAGTTTGAGTGTCTGTCCCTGCTAATCCTCTGATTCCTCAACAGTATGAGCATGACTTTGATTGTCTGTCCCTGTCGATCCCCCTACAGCATCAAGCATGGCTTTGAGTGCCTGTCCCGGCTGATTCCTCTACAGTGTGAAACATGACTTTGAGTTTCTGTCCCTGCCGATCCCCCTACAGCGTAAAGCATGACATTGAGTCTTTGCCCCACTGATTCCTTTCCATGGCTGTGAATGTCTGTCTCTGCTGATCCCTTTACAGTCTGAAGCATGGCTTTGAGTCTCTTTCCCTGCTGATATCACTTCAGTATGAAGCATGGCTGTGAATGTCTGTCTCTGATGACCCCTTTACAGTGTGAAGCATGGCTTTGAGTCTCTGTCTCTGCTGATATCACATCAGTGTGAAGCATGGCTGTGAATGTCTGTCTCTGCTGGCCTCTTTACAGTGTGAAGCATGGCTTTGAGTCTCTGTCCCTGCTGATATCACTTCAGTGTGATGAATGGCTGTGAATGTCTGTCTCTGCTGATCCCTTTACAGTGTGAAGTATGACTTTGAGTCTCTGTCTATGCTGATATCACTTCAGTGTGAAGCATGGCTGTGAATGTCTGTCTCTGCTGACCCCTTTACAGTGTGAAGTGTGACTTTGAGTCTCTGTCTCTGCTGATATCACTTCAGTGTGAAAACGTGGCTGCGAATGTCTGTCTCTGCTGACCCCTTTACAGTGTGAAGTATGGCTTTGAGTCTCTGTCTCTGCTGATATCAATTCAGTGTGATACATGTTTTTTTCACAGAAACAATCTTAAAAGTTTTATTCTCCTTAAATGAAATGAGTAAAATAAGCACAGAAAGTAAACCCCAGACACGCTAACAAAAACCTACATTGTATTTGTATCATGCGCTGTTTGATTATATATTATGAATATACTTAAGTAACTATAATTATGTTGTAACCTGCTATCATTTTCCCTCCATTTAGGAAGCCTTACGTCTCTATCCTTCTGTTCCGTTTTTTGGACGTACTCTTTCTGAGGATGCAGTAATTGGTTCGTAAAAACTTTCAATTGCTTCATGATATGTTTTAAATTTTTAACCAAAAATACACATAAAAATAATGTTTATCCACAACTGTGGGGTCTGGCTTTGACAACCGTGAAGATTGGTCTCGTCAGAAAGTATAATTGTAAAAATTACCAAAACCTTCAACTGTCTATTCAAATTGCCCTAAAGTCCTCATACTTGACGCCTACTGAAATGTGTATGTCCCATGACATGTGTGCCTTATTGCACTCTCCCATCAGTAACATGCAGCAAAAACACTCTCATTGAACCAATGAATTTTCCACCAGTTGGCCAATTTGTGACACCCACTAGCAACACACCAGGCCAATCATGACAGTTTAGTGGCCTGGGTAAGTAGTATAGACATTTAATTTGTCTCCTTGTGCGATATACAACCGGCGTAAATTCCACTCCCGACATCAGACAGTGCTAATGGAGAGGGGTGAACATCCCAAAATGCGTAGAAGGAGCATATCTATGACTTAAAGTCACATACTCACCCAAATATTCTGTATTTTAGGTTTTTAAGAATCACAGGAATTATATATATTTTCATCAAAAAGTAAAAGTTAGAGGTATTTCATTAATTCTACCCCCAGATTTGTCGGTAAAGGTTGCTTAAAAGCCTGGTAAAAGTAAAAAATCTGAAAATTCTGCCAGAAATTTTAATTGAAAATGTGTCAATCTGCTGTCACATCTCAGACACTTTGATGTACCGACTTCACTCCGAGTCAACCGTGTTCGCCACACCCCTTACAAGATTCAAAATGTTGGCTCGTTACAAACTAGGTCATTCACCTCGGCTGGATCGAAGTCGTTGTGAGCAAATATGGCCAGCCCTCTTTTCGTTAAATTCGAATAACTGCTAGATTTCTCCTGGTCCGTACAAGCTTTGTACCCAATGAATAATTTTTATTTTAACTTGACTGTTTTAAATTTTAAACAAACATCAAATCTTGTAAAAATCAAGGCAAACAGAATTAGTTGAAAAATCCAAATTTTGGGGACATTTGTGACTTTAAGCATGACGCCACAATGCTGTAAGTCAACATTACCACTTTTATTTTGAAATAGCTGATTAAAACTTTATCGCTCCATGGTATTTCGCCATACACTGGCAACACAAAGTCGTCATATAAGTAAAATACTCTTGAGTACTTCTTTAAACACCAATCAAATAAATAAATCTGGTATATCAGATCGTGGGAGATCATGTCATTGGTTACTTAACAACAGTTTGATGAAAAATAACTTTACACAACAAACTAGAGTTAATCATTCTGATTATTCTCTGACTGGGTCATCACTTACCATGAAGCTGTAGCAATGTCTCTCGATAACAATAAAATGCTAGTGCCCTTGTGCTTTCTGAGCTGAGGGGCATCAGGCCGCCGATTTGCTGTGGTGTCCTGTTCTTTGTCCTGTAAATGTACTGTGGTGTCTTCTATATTGCCAGGGCCCGCGCCGTGGCTCAGTGGTTAGCGCGT
>JAVFBZ010180499.1:0-15411 GCA_032466195.1 Katharina tunicata
TACCTGCATATTAAGATAGTGACATCTAAGTATATATTGATGAGCGTCCTCTAGGGAAGAAAAGTAATCAAGAAACTAACTGTAGGAGTGAGATTTTCATATTATCTAAATTTATGTATCCAGGTTTAGAGCTGGTAAATATTAATTTGTGGTAAGGTAAGATATTGTATTTGTTTGAAAAGCGGTTCGGTATGTGTTTGTCTGTCCGCTAGACACATAACTCTAATAGCACGTTTTTGTAGGATAAGTAGAGGCTGGAGGTGGGTTGGATATGTGTTTCCCCACAAAGCATGGTAATAATATGTACAACTGACTGACTAGTTTTCACTAATAGACATAAATTCCATCCAACCGCATGCTACATGCTTTTCTTGTGCTAATCTGCATGCTTTATCAGAACAAGTTGTGATGTGAACAGTTCTCAGTGTCCCATGTATATAATTGCAATGTATAGCTAGCTACACACTGTGCATTTGCCATTCTGATGAAGGAGTAAACCTATAGGATCAAATATACATTTTCAAAATGTACAAAGTGTTATTTGTCGTTTTGTTTTTAACAAGGATTGTTAAACTACTCCATTCTAGGATCTATTCAAGTTTGTTAGTTCTGACTCCCCAGTTATTCTTTCCATTATACAAAACATTTGTGCTTTGGACGATTGACTGACGACTGAAATACAGACAGTGACGCTCCGAATTAACAAAAAAATAGGGCCTTCACCGATTTCATCTTATAAATTTTAATACACCCATCAAAGTTAAGAGTATTGTGACAAAACAATTCTCTCTGTATCTATGCACCTATTTCTCGATATTTGTCAATTATCTTGAACACTTGCCTGTATTATCAACTGTATACATGCACCTTATTCCTGTGAATTAAACCGCTAAAACAATCGCAGTACCAGTTTACCTCTCTTCTTACAGGTATGTATGCATGTGTACTGGGTAGTGGTTACTGACGCGGAAATGGCTGTGTTCAAAAGTATAATCAAAACTGGTATTAAGTCTCTATAAATCCAGCATTATCGCGCAAGATCAAAGGAACGGGAGAAATTATTGACAGAGCGTAGAAATTATCGGCCGGTGTATTACAAGACTGGGGGTTTATTAACACTGGCGATATCAGCCAAACCGGCTGGCTTCGTTGGCTGGGCATCAAAGGTGGGACTCCATACGCCCAGTTCTTTATCTTTGAGACTCTAACAAACTGGAAATCTTGGCTAAATAAATACGCCATTTAAAGTCTGTCGCACAACTCAACGTCCAAAGTCTGCCCATATAGATTACCTCAACCGAATCGGACTGACAGGCATAAGCTCAAATCCGCTCATCTAATTTCTTTTATTAATATTTATATTTTTTTTTTTGTTGCCAGTGTGATATAACTCTTTACAAAAATATATATATCTTTTTTGTTTAATGTCTATTCTAAAATGTTGTTATTTTTTCTCTAAGTTGATTAAAACATATAATCTTATGTTTTCATAGGATAATTATGTACTCTCTTATTTTTGTCTGTGTTTTCAATCGCGGGGGTCAAGATTTCTGTAAAATATCGCAACAAATCCGAAGAAAGATAGCGAATTCATTTTGACTCACGTTTCGGTTTGTTCGTGATATTTTGCTATCATCATCTCATTCGTTGAACAGACCGAAACATTGAGTCAAAGTGAATTCATTATCTTTTGTTGGAGTTGTTACGATATTTTATTTTAGAAGTCCTCAGTGACGAATTTAATATTAGAATTCTCTTCGTTAACAGAATCACGCTTATATTTTACATCAAATCTTTTCTGTGGCACATCTAATAGATTTTAAGCCTTATTTATTATTATGATAAAGATACTTCTTACTCAATAAACGGTAAATGCGTATTTGAAATATATTTTAAAAATTCCCTAAATCAATGCAATTAAAATATTTATGTTTGCTCCATTTTTGTAAAATATTTTACATTTCGATTGTATGCCATGCCAGTTGTTATGTCATTATTCTAATTTGGGATGAGAACCCGATATTGAACACGATCACGGTTTTGAAAATACTTTCTTTATTCTCTTTTTTGCGTCTTTTTTACATTTATTTATCTTTGGCAATAAACATTATATTATATACATTATCAATATTTTAAACAATAATATCAGGTTTTACTAAAATACAAAGTGAATGATTTAATGTAAAACTCAATAACAAAACGTTATATACACCACATGCTTACTGGAATGAAAAAATTAAGAAACTTTAAACGCTTTATTTACCATTTTGGGGAGCTGTCGAATTATAAAAAAAACGTCTAATTTTTTTAAATAGCAATGCTAGAAATTGTATTATATCTAAAATTAATAATATTAAAGTTATTTATTTATATAAAAAATATTTCGTTTATTATAGGTTTCGTAATTGCTTTTGTAGATTAATAAATCATTTATAGCGTTAATTTTGTATGAAATAAATCGATAGTTTTAAAACAACGCTTAAATACGGCATAAGGGAGATGATGTCAACGTTAACAAATTAAATTATTATGTTAACTTTACAAGAGATTGGCGAAATAGCAAATCCGGCTGAACATCATATTCAAACTTCTTAACGGATTATTTTTCAAATTAGCTCGATAAAAAATCAAAAGCGTAATCCCAACTTTTTTCACAACTCGAATTACAAATATATATTTAAGAGATGCCAGCTTATAGGACAAGCGATATATTCGCGATAGGCTAAATTTTCACCAGCTCTAGAATTGTCCAAATAGAAACTTCCTTCTCCATAAAAACAAAATAATACCATTTTACCAAAGAAGAAAAAGAAGCGAACCAATACTGTTTAACTCTGTGTTGTAAAACTTTATCAAAGTTGTAAATATTGGAGTTTGGATATACCTATATGGTGGGGAATCGGAGCTGGAAAAAATACAGCCGTGCCATTGAGACGTGGACAAGGCTGTAAAATGGCGAGATTTTATAACATCCAACTGAGATAGATTAGGGCACTAAATAACAATAAAGGATGATACTTAAATGGGAACGTTGTATATCTAACTGTTGTAATTCTCGAGAGAAATATTTATACTCGCAAAGAAACAGTTTTGTGCTATTTGATGGAAACTTGTGAGAGTATACATACCGGCGCTGGGAACAGATTGGTAAGTCTGTCGCTTCATCCAGTCATAGGGTGGACGTAATGGTCGGATACCTGACTGACCCGCCTGACAAGCGTTCCTATCCCCGGGGTGACTCTGGTGCGAGGCGATCACCGATACCACGTTACCATGTCCCGTGGGTGCCGGAGATGGATTCCCGGGGGACGGGACAGAGTATTCCCCACTGTTGTGGGAAAGGTTTGGCCTGTACGGTATCGAGTAGCCGTAGCCATTAGGTGATGGAGAGGAGTCCGAGTTTGATGATCCGCAATACGATGGGTGGGTAGGGCTTGTCCAGTCTTCTAACAGAGCAGTGGTCCCCTGGGGGACAGATCCGTGCCCCGTCCGAGCAGCATACACCCCTGCCCAGGAGGCTGACTGGGCTAAATGCTGAATACTTGGATCCGAATAGTTAACTTGGTAGGGATTATAAGAGTCCGTATTGGCCATCTGGGTATTGTACTGATCATGTTGTTGTTGACCTGTGTAGTTGTAAGTGTTCATGTTGTTGAGCTGATCGTATCTAACAGCTAACATAGCATTGTCTTCCCAACAGTGGACCATACTTCTCCGTTATAAGCTGGATCAACTTGAACAAGTTTTACACGTCACAGAATCTCAGTAAACCGGGTGGTGACCAGAAGTCAATATACTTCTTATGAAAGCTATTAATACTATCTCCAGCAATACCTCATTTAAATGTCTTATTGAGAAATGAAGATTCTTTATATACTAACCAGACTACTCCCTAGAAGGGGTCACTAATCTCCCATATCACCTGAGCGGTACCTTTGATGTAATTGTGTATAGATAGGGAACTAGTGCCCTCTCTTGTCCAGTATATCGGACCATAGACTTGATGCGACCAGGCCATCGTTTACACTCCATATATGGTATTATCATTTGCATAAAAGTAGGTTTATACGTTAGTTTCACCACCTGATTGGTTAATCCCTCTCTCCCTTTAATCAAACCCTCCCATATATAGATGTAATGATACAGTCGATGGATTTGGAGACACGCTGGTAGGATTTTTGTTCTTGTTTTGTTACCAATAAAAATGGTAAGAATCGTTTTAATTTTGCACGTGATGTTAAACAATTGACCATTCTACCATATCGACTACATGGTTTTGTGTATTCAAATGCTTGGCTGTATCAACATAATGCTCGTTTAACTACCATGTCAATCACTGTCGTAGGCGTGATCAATGTATTGCAGGCGATTTACTATTGGTCCTAAAATTACTTTAACTGGCACCTAGAATATTATTATTATAAGCATATTCATAATCAACAAGTGGCATTTAATTGCTTCTACAATATTCAATAAGTCATGAAAGGATAACAAAATAAACGAACCAATTAAGAAACATTTATAATATCATTCGTGGCTGCTTCCAATGTGGTCACATGTTTCAGCAAATAATTTATTTTTTTGTAGATTTGATTCATTTTTGCGTAGCGCACGGTTTTCCCATGAGTAGCTTATTTTGTCACATTAGTATGCTATTATTTCAGTAAAACAACGAATGATCGACGTGTTGATTTATAAATATACACTTTACCAGTAACAATATATTTCCTAACATAAATCACAGTTGCCCATGCATTGATTTATAACGATTATTTAATATTTAAAAACAGATAGGGAATTGTGTGTTCTTGAGTTTTGTTGTGTGTTTCTCTAGTTTTACAATGGATCCTAACCTCTAGTTGTTATGTGTAACCTATACACGCATCGTAAAAGATGGCTGTTATACTACAAATTTTAATTCTATACAAGATACATGATAACTAAGAGTACATACACGGAAGATACTATTTAAACATACAACATGCATGCATGTTCAACGGAACAAACCTGTATGTATATCAGAGCGGAATAGGATGCCCCAATATTGAACGAACAATTACGTTATTTAAATTCATTGAGTTGTCTCAACTTGTCTGATACGACAGTTTAGTCCTAACCTTTTGGTCCTACCAGAAACTATTTGTATATATCCCGGTAGAGGCAAGCACAATTGTCTTTCTCTACATTTATACAAAAATATATATTTATAAATATACAGAAAGAAATGATTGCATGCTTCCACCAGAAATCGAGCCCAACATGGCCAGCTCGTTCCACAGACTGAACTACATGCAAGCTGCGGCACACGGGAGAACGACCACCAGTTTTCATTCATGCAAAGGCTGCGATTTTTTCTTTACAGGACACTAATTATACATATATATTAATTTTAAGAAATAAATAATTCTGTCAAAGATATGTATAATCATTTGTTAATATCCGCTATATATTGACCATAATATTTACAATGAACCTTGTGTGGAAATTTATGAATTATGACCTTTTTCTTATTTTTAAAGATTATCAAAATCATGAAAGGACTTGAGGATATGTTTTTAAATTCAAAACAAGAAACTGTTACGCAGAAAAAAACTAATTTATTGAAGAGTGTATATAGGAATTTTGCCATATGGTCCTCCAGATATCCCAACATATGTGAGATTATGGAAAACGTGTCTTACCACCTCTTAGGAATGAGTTATAAATGTGACACTGACGCCTGTGATATACACTTGTAAGACATGCCAGTGATAATATCGCCATCTGAAGTCAAGACGCTGGCTCTTACACATGAGATAAATGTTAATTCCTAAACATTAGACGACATCCAAATGTGTCTAGTGTATTGGTAATTGTGTAGTGTCATGTCAGTTGAAGACAAGTGTCATATTGTCGTTTGGTTACACACCTCTATAGTTCTGTTGAGCTTATCGGCAAATAATCAAATAAATCTAAGAAGAATTATTTCAACGTAATTTTCGATCAATATATAATTCGTTGGATTGCAAACCAAATCTTTATTTTCGTTTCTCATGACGAAATCATACATGTGCATTCGTGTCAATGTAGAATTCAGCTGTTTATAGGACTTGGATTATATTTACATGACATCAAGCGATACAAAAAAGTATGTAAAGCACACGTGTTCATTATTTTGTATTTTCCATTCACAACAATTCATTTGTATTTTTTTCAAATAGAGAATCTTCATGTATTAGATATTATGTAAAATTAAAGATTATATATAGAAAGGTGGATCTCAAGTTAAACATTGTTTGTTTTGTGTACTGCTATTTTATTTTTAAAGTTTAAATGTTTGAAGTTCCCTAATGCTTATGGGTTTTATTATGCCATTCTCAGGCAACGACTAAACATAATCTCAATGTTTTGACAATTTCCAAATTTCAAACATCCTAATATTGTTTAATTTGCCGAGCCATCTTACTTGTGACCTCCTGTGCGGCGGGTTATTTCAATTAATTTACATCGAACAAACTTCAAGAAAGATTTTTATGGAATTAAATTTAGAAAATAAAAAAAATTAAGCTTCCATACATCAAATTCGTAGAGCTTGGGAAATATTTTTTTGGTAAATTTTGTGTTTTATCACTCAGTTATAATTTATTATTTTGTTTTTTGTTTTATTCAAACATGTTTTGAGGGGCTAATTAATCCCTGCTGTTTGTATAATATCAACTTTAGTATAATCTTTGGTCGGGTCTACATTATTCCATCATGCGTAAAGAGATCACTTAGCGCTAATTAAAGGTGTATCAAATAGGATTATCCACTGTATCCCATTGAAGGTGTATGATCCTAGCTCCTAATATGTAGATTGTTAACACCACATGTGACCATGCTGTCTAGACACTGGACTGCGAGTGCCCGAATCCCAGCGGGCAACCGTCGTGGAGTTATGGGTCTTTGGTGGTGTTATGTAATAGATATACAGTGGCTGGGTGTGAGTATATTAAAATCATCTGATACCATTCTTATACTTAATAATGTGGCGTAATAGACCTATAGCCATAGTTAAATGATATAACAACATGCATGCAAAGGACAAAATAACTACCTAAAACGACTTTGTAAGAAAAGTGGATAAAAATGTCTGCATTCCAGAAGAAGTAACATTTTTCTCACAATATATTTAATTGTCAAATTACGATACCTTTTCATGAAACAGACTGGCTGTTGTCTTTATTGTTGTTAAGAATAAAGACTAGGTAAAAAAAAATATAATTAGCTTTATTTGAATCCTGCATGGAATAAACTTTAAACGGCACAGGTATTGTTCTATTTTTGTTTACGTTTTTTTTATTCACAGAAAAAGTCATTAGTGAATGCGGAGATAAAACATAATGCTTAGCAATCAAACAAAACTATTATAAAAAAAACCTCCTGTGTTTTATTAAGATAATACGTCTCGGACTATTAAAAACCTCCTGTGTTTTATTAAGATAATACGTCTTGGACTATTAAAAACCTCCTGTGTTTTATTAAGATAATACGTCTCGGACTATTAAAAGCTTCTATTGTTGGGGATTCGTTTTGTTTAAGAGCCAGTTTAAAGACAAAGTTAACCCCCCTTGCGAAAATAAGAATTATAACAATTGTTGGGTTGTATATATAGCTAAAACTTGTACATTTTTTATGATTCTCCTAATAACTGTGCCATGCTAAAACATTGTAATTCCCGCATCGTACAGGGCAATGCGGAGCACAAATTTGAAACTTACCGTCTTATTCGATACTTGTTATACATTTTGTCCAATTCTCTGTGTAGTTTTTCTCAAAATATTGTATTTGAAGTAACTTCTGAGTGGAAAAATATAATTAGCTTTTACGTGTTACTGATGCGCGAGGTGTGCACTTTGATAAATAATTTATCTCTGAAAGTCCAATTTACCAAACAGAATTGAAAATCACTTAATTGGACAAGTTAAATTACCAATAAGTGCCTAAACTACACATTTTTGTTCAGTACTGTTCTGTATCGTTATATATAGATTACGTAGTAGACTAACAACGATACAGATCTCTAGCAGGAGACCATGTTTGCAGGGACATATTAAACACCAAGCATACAATCTACACGTTTAAATGGGGAGTGTTTCGTCCCAAGGGTCAGATTTCGGGAACAAGTTAATACGATGGTAGGCCAAGACTTCTATCTAGATAAAGTCATACGCTACTGTTCTGGAACAAGGCAGATGTATATATTTCTAACTTATTGCGGAAAGTTAACGGGTATCTATAGTCCACTGACGAATAATTACACTTCGATACGAATTGGAATTCTTGTCTTCTAAGAGCACAACATCTTAAAACAGTGTACTCATGGTGAGAAATTTTACCACTTTGCTGGTTCTTAATTAAATAACATTGTGTTGATTTGTACTTAATAATACTGTATATTTCTTAATATTTTTGAAGCTGATTCATATTTTCAGTTTTCGCAGCCCTATATTAAGCCTTGTTGGATAACACGACTCAAGCAGTACGCTGTCAGCCAAAGTGCTATTCACAATCATATGACACTGTGTGAGTCTTTCATTTTCTACGAGAGCATTTTGGGCTGACCTAATCGCCCAACTGGCATACCTTATAAAACCCTGATATAAATATTACTCAACGATTATTGACCGGGTTGGTCAAATCAGCATGCACAAGAAGCTGTAGCTGTCAGGCAGGAACATGTCTGTCTGAACTTTTCGCCTCAAGGCTTCCAAAGAACTTGATTGGGCAATCTGATCACGCGATATCTCCTATGTCCCGCAAGATAGATCTCCGAGGCCTTGTCGGGACATGCTTTCCACCTTCACACCTCGCTCAACAGTCTTCATATACCAAATGGGGCCTATCACACTGACCACAAACCTCCACGTTGTCAACAGTATATCAACAGTATAGCTGTATATCAACACCAAAAAGTAAAACAAAAAAATCAATTCCCAAGAGGAAAGAAAATACCCGTTTTATTTTAAGAACTATTTTTGACCCTTACAAAACGGAAGTTGTAATAGGGGTCTTAATCCAACTGTAAAAGGAATTGTAATAGGCGTCTTATTCCAACTATGTTCCAATGTCGATGTTGATTGTCTAAAATACACAAAAAATGTATGCGTGCTTTTTATTGTACAATGTAACGATCTATTTTTTATTTTGTTCTTTTTTGTGAATATATGCAGATTGACCGCAGTTAGTATTCCTGAAAATTTCATAAATATGTTTAAAAATTGAGTGAACAAAAACAAAAGATTTCGTAGACGGTTTTCGCCCATATTCGAACTGCACAAGATTGGAGTTTTTTTATGTAACAGGTCAAAACAACAGATATGCCTGCTTGGAATGTCGAAACAAATGTCTCAGTTTATTACGCAATCTAGTCACGCTAAATCTCGGAAGAGCCTGTGATTGGAATTTGATTTCAGGCTTGAACGATTAGGAAATGGAAATTATCATTTCAAACTCACCATTGTTCTCTTTATATATATTATAATAAAATGGGCAATTCGTATCTATAATGGTACCTACCAAACATCGATTTATTTATTGTTCCCTTTAATGTCAGGATCAGAATGTTTGAACGCTACAACGTTTATTTAAAATATTTCATACCAAAAAATGGGAGGAATAAACTGGAAGATAAACAACCTAAATCACAATCTTAATAAGATACACACAACAGGTTGTGAGAAAATCAAACTTTTGAAGGATAAATAGTATTTAGTCTCGGCTGTTTCCACCTGCTTACATCTTATTCTATTTGTACATATTTTCATTGTATTTATCTTTATTGATGTATTTTATATATTCACATCCCTTCTACAATTACTTAGTGTACTAGATATTTATCTTAATCACTCAAACGTATTGTCTTTTAGATAGTTTTATTTCATGGGTTTATTTACATGGTATATGGTGTTGAGAGTTACATCACACAGACGTTTACCACTCGGAAGGTCAAAACAATGCCCCACAAAACCATTTTAATTGAAGATTAGTTGAAGTAAGTGTGAAGTTCATTCACCGACTAAGAAACTGTCATTTTCAAGATAACGCAATTATTATATTCACCATTTTAAGATTCACACTTTCGTTTCTTATCTATAAAGTGAAACATAAATAATAGCGATTAAATTCGTTTGGGGTCATAGCGTGTTAAAATACCGGGTCTTGAACCAGGTATATCTTCGCAGATAGATGATACCAATCAAATAATATGTAGTTGGCTAGTCCACTATGTCCTATCTGTAACCGCGTAAGCCCTGCGTAGAAGATACGATGTATGTACGTACATGTAACAGATAGGGCTTTTATGAATCGATTTGCATTTCCAGCGTAAAGCAGTTTGAGTATGTCTAGTCACTATCCACTCACTATCTAGAAACATATATACGTTTTAGAAATAAAGGCTTGCTGTAAAAAAATAAAGATATTTCTCGGACAGGCCCATTAGTCGTTCAGCCGTCAACCGTTCATGGTTTGTTTGTAACTCGAACGATGTTGGCAGTTGAAATCGAGCCACTGAAGGATTCTTAGACAGCAGTTACCATTTTACCCACTTTTCAGTAAATCAAACATTTTTGGTTGATTTCATTCAAAGTTTATCTTTAACAACCAAATAAGAATCATGCGACATCGTAACAAATTGTAATATTTTACTAAGTTTGCTGAGGATCTGATTATCGACTAATTACCGTCGACAGATTTGACTCCTTGAAAACACACTGTCGTGATTTAATTCGACGAATAATTATAGTCTATTCGCAGAGAATGGTATCTGTGGTGACATTGACAAAATAGCACGATGGAAGTGGGTGTGCCATTGATCTTAGCTTTACTGAGATTACCACTGTCTACTACTGTTAGTCAGATTATTCAGCCAGTTGAAAATAATTATTGGTCTCCTTCCCCGCCCACGAAATGTGTCTTCCATGATCCCTTGTTTTCTGGAAACAGATACGTTGATCTTCGAACGATTGTGTCAAATGAAAATGCGACACTGGATTTAATGCTGTGAATAATTAAGTTCCATTATCATGTATCGGGGTATCTCGGGCGGCCTTTCTTTAGTTATTGTTTTTTCTGCTGACAGGTATTCTTGGTAAAAGAGATATTTTCTGAGACGGAGCGTCGCTCATTCTAAACAGGGGACTGCATTAATATATTCAGTCAAACGAAATTCTAGAGGAAGCCAAGTCTATTTGCTTGTCGTGTCTGGTTTTGTGAATTTCCTGTGGAGTTCTGTTTGTTGTTATAGTTTGGTTCCTTCCTAATGAAACCTATGTAACATCATGGCACTTCTATTTACTATAGTTTCTTATTAACCCTTTTGTTCTTGTTTTTACTACCGCTAAAAAAGCAACAGTTGAAAACGGTAACAGCTGATGCCTATTGTAAGAACAATCTCTATGGAACCATTTGATACTAACGTAGAACCAATCATAAATTACGCGGGCACAATTTGGGATACACAAAAAGGTGAAATTTTTGATAGGATACATAGAACTATTCTATAATCCCAACTTTACATAAAACACAGTGCGAATATTTGTGCGCTCTATGGAGACACAACCAGATATCCTCTAAACTGTAAACGATTTTTACAATTGGTAAAAGACTGGTTTCGGATTTGAAAATCTAATAATATTATACTGAGAGAATTGTTAAATGTTCTATACTCACGATTCACCCATCACATTGATGTAAACTGGTAGTATGGTATCACTAGTATGTAAGTTAGTCTCCCTTCATGGTATCCGTGACGTTTGGGAATTTCTAGATTCAGTTAATCAAAAAGCCTTTCGAAAATATTTGAAAAGAGAATTGAGGATTTATATCTTACTTACTGGCACCACAATGTGATCAACAATAGATCAACTAAATTACAGCTTTATAGTTTCATAAAAACTTAGTTTGTTTAAGAGAAATACTTATCCATAGTCACGAACAAAAAGCACATGGTTCCAACTGTTTTTCGTATGTCTGCGCATCAGCTGAATATCGAGACGGGGAGACATGAAGGGAGAGAAAGATCACACGCAAAGACAATCTTGTATTTGCTTATTGTGTACACTTAACGAAATCGAATATAAATATGTTCTTCTTTTTATTTGTCCAGTCTATATAACCAATCTAGAATGATAAAGCGCACAAATTTATGTTATCTAAAAATTCCCCTAAAACAATTTAAAAGTAAGCTAAGTTCCTGCATTAAGGACAACTGCTTCGTAAATCTTACCTATTCAGACTCTCTTGTAATACTCAGTGCTAACATATTAAACAAATGTACTGTATTTGTTTGAATACCAAATATGAACTTTTGAATCGGGTTATTCACATTCCATTCTCAAGTAGTAGAGATGAATGAATGGACCAAAACAATAACAACACAAAAAGACAATTGCACAAACACGAAAAATGTAGTTGTCATAACCTCACTGTGAATGTAACCCAAAGAATGAACAGTCATTTTATTTAATCCGATGTTCACTTAATAATAAGTGAATTGATCAGCTGTCATGGTGTAGATATATTAAAGTTAATTAGCGTTTGGTAAAATAATCAGAGCCTATACCCGCATCGATCCGGATACATTTTTGATAATGACACTTTTGTTCATCAATTAGTTCTAATTGGATACAACATAATAAAACTATGTGAGAGATTATTAGCGCAGAAGATGTCATTTCAAGTTATGATAATGGATTACCGTAGAGTGGGTGTGGAAGCCTTGTGAAAACTTGTTTGAGTCCATGCCTGCAGCCATTTCCAACTCGCTGGTGTCCATACAAAGGTTGTACTCTAGTTTAAGATGACAATGGTTGTCGTATGCTTTTTAACATTATGAAAAACCCTGTTAGCACAAGCCACGCCACATTTTGATATGGCTGTTTACCCATATAAAGATAACTTTATCTAACATGAATTGTCTCACATTAAAACAGTCTCCAAAACATAACACCACAAAAATACAGATTAGCAGCGCAAAACATAGTCTTAACTTCAGAAAAATTATATTCAAATCATAAGGTATTCCAAAATAAGATCAATTCACACGACGTTCTTACGTTTGCAAACATACATGTAGCAACTCATGTCCAGTTTAAATTCGGGTAAGTCAATCCTAAACAACATGACCTTCCTGCCTCGAAATCGCCTGAAGTTCCGAATAGTGAATGGCTTAATTGTTAACTGATTATGCAGTCAATCGTTATTTTGTTTCCTAATTCAAGTTAAATTTCATTAGGTTTGAATTCGGTCCGGAAATCCCTTTTCAGTGGCGTAGCTATGGTACTCTGCGCCCGGGACAAACACGACGTTATTTTTTTACAAATGGCACTGTGAATGTAACTCTGTTTTAAAGATTATTAAAGAAAACTGTAAATAAGCCTTTCAAGCTTTGGTTGCTGCGAAAGCGTCATTCACTTCATCAAAGTTCAAGGTGTTAAGGACATCCTTTTCTATGCCTAATAGAGCCAAGCTGCTCATGCGTGTCTAGCAGATTGATGTTCGGAGGAAAGTACATAATCATTTCAGTTTGCTAAAGGATCCCTCACAGCTAGTAATAGATACGCTCACAGTAATTAACATTTGAAATTATGTGATCGATCTTTATTACCAAATTCTTTGTGGAAACCGAATTGTTATTGAACGGGCACATAAGCAAATAGAATAGGGCCCTAAGCACATTCGTCCCCTTCGGAATCCTGTAGCTATTTATGGCCACTTCTGGCCAGTTGACCACCGGGGTAAATTAGAAGGGCGTCGAAGGCATTTGCCGTCGGCAGCTCTGTTAAACCCAATCCCTGCAATGTATCTGTGTTCGATGTACAGCATCCAAACAAATAGCAATATGAAAACAAATACAGCAACTCCGTTACTTTAAATTGGTCTTCTAATTCCTGAACCTTCTTAAATAATAAGTCAGGCCAGTGTAATGATTGATAAACAATGAATGTGTTGGTTCAAACTATTAGTCAGAAGGGGGTTCAAACGATCAGATAGGGATATTAATGTATTTAAAGTATACTTGAAGCCTTCACACTGGGAAATGTCTCACTGCCGCCACTGCTGTTCTCCTTTATTCCACCCATTTTCAGTTCGACAGGCATAGCCTAGATTTGTTTTGCCGATAATAATAATAATAATAATAATAATAAGCTTTTTTTTACAGAGGGTGAAGTACATAGTGGTACACTCAGTCAGCATAGTGCTGATCTACCCTGAGGCTCTCCACACACAGACTCTTGCAAACGTACACATACACACACAGTCAATTAACAACATGTTTATATAATTAACGTATATCTTAAGCCAAAATAAAAAGCATTCATTGAAATAAGTATTTATGCAAGTAGAAAACAAGAAGCGAAGTGTGTGAGCTTATATATATAGACAAAAAAAAGAATATATATATACAGATAAGTGAACACAATGCTTGTTGGTTTCAGAAGTTCCGCAAAGTATGATCTTTTAAACACTTTAACTGAGTCAGCAGATTGTATATTTAAGGGCAGATTGTTCCACAGCACTGGACCAGAATATGAGAGGCTTTTCTTAAAAGTTTCAGAGTTAGGAAAAGGGACAAATAACTTGTTGGTTGACGAAGACCTAAGGTTGTGAATTAGAGGAACATTAACTGTGAATAATTCATTCATATAAGGTGGATAGGAATTGTTAAGAGACTTGTAAACTGTTAAGCATTTTTGAAAATTAACCATTTCGAAAACAGTAAGCCATTGCAACGTTTGAAATAATTCAACTGAGGGAATTTGCTTAGATGCATCTTATATAAGACGGGCTGCATATTTCTGGAGTTTAAATATTCTGGTAATTAATTGATTAGAACAGTTGCCATATATGGTAAGACAATAGTTGATATGTGGTAGAATATAACAATTGTAAAATAGGTGTCGTGAGTTTTGTGGGATTAGTTTTTTGTGTTTACGAAGAACAGATAAAAGTTAAGATACCGTTTGACAGATATTATTAATGTGACCCTCCCATGTTAGATTTTTGTCTATATTTAAACCAAGAAATTTTATTTCAGAAACCGTTTGAATAACTGTATCGTTAAGTTTAATGTTAAGCTGCCTTTGGCCTACTTGCAGTTTGCGAGACGAACCAACAATCATTGTCTTAGTTTTGATCGGGTTGATCAACATTTTGTTGTTTTGGCACCACCCAGAAGATTTCAAGAGACAATTATTCAGTTTTCGTTCTATTTAGTCCACAGATTTTGAGCTACAATGAATGGTTGTGTCATCTGCATATAAACTAGTGTCCAAAAGAAACGATACCACATGTTTGCAACGACATCAAATACAAACTAAACAATGCAGAAGTTTAAGTTTGGTGTTATTCTTTTGAGAAATCTTTTCACAACCTCTGAACCAAAATTCA
>JAVFBZ010180510.1:0-15409 GCA_032466195.1 Katharina tunicata
GACCTCTTGGTTAAGACGAAACTCCCTTCTGTATCAGATAACCCTTAACTGTCCTCATCTTCATTTGGTAGACTAATCGGTTTACTCCTAACTCTAAACGATACATTTTTCAGGTTGTGCTTATTTTAATCCATACCTAATACCTATGTGTGTTACATATTCTCCACATAGTTTAGTTTCACAATTTACATGTTACATGTATTGCCTTTTCTTGATATGCGCCTTTAGGTTATCCATAACAACTCGAGATTCAGGTCTATATCTAGAAACATATAATGAGGTAGGGACAAATTAAATTTTTTTTTATAAATTAGATTTTTTTACTTTTTTCATTTTTCTCGATTGTGAGTGTGCCGCAAGGATAGTAACCACGCAGAATGGTAAATTGTTAATAACATGTTTTATTTACTATCCAACTACTAAGCTACGTGACCGTGCAGTAAATTTGTTTGATCAGTGTGATCTACTTTCAGATACTCAAACCAGGGACTATCGTTTCAGACTCCTCACAAACCAATCCAGAAAGTATTTAAAGGAGTTATCGTCATTCTGAATAATGATGTCCTTGGCAGTCTAATCGTTAGCTATTCCTGTATTTATTCAGTATTCGAGTGCTACAATTGTGCGACACATGACTTGCTCGTACTACGCAATTCTCTCAGTGAGTTCTTGGTTGATTCCATGATGGGCGAAATGGGGAAAACTAACTTTATAGATTTCTGATTTCTCAAACATTAATATTCACAAAGCCAAATTGATTTACACCTGATGATGAAGGCGAACAGTGAAGAAATGTGTTGTTTTTTTTCCCAATATATTTATAATTTTATAAGATCCAGAATAGATCAAGTCATAGTTTGACCCGTATATCTGTCAATGTTTAAGAACGCACAAGCTTCATTACAAAAGAGAGAACAAGAAACCAAGTGCACATCAAAAGCGAATGTGACAAACCAGAAACATGGAAAACGTCCTCAACTTAACGGTGTTTTTTTGTTTTGTCATAGTCAAGTAAGTTACGCCCTCGGTGTTCAAATCAACAACTTCGCTTCACCTTTTAGTTTTCTTGCTATAATCAATTAGCATATCGTTAAGCGAGAAGGTTCCCTTTTTTTGTCAATCATGAACGTTTGTGTTTAGGTCGTATAGTCAAGGACCCTTCGTTTAAATGACTATCTTGCATTGAGGATTTTAGAGAAATACCTGAAGGTAATACCAAAAAGTTATGTCGCGATCGCCGCAGTCACCAGTCGTAGCCTTTGAACCTAAAGTGGCCATGGTGTCAAAACGTACGCAACACTGTGTTCGGTGTCCAGCATTTCAATATAAAGCGAAGTTGGCCTCAACGAGAAACAATGGCGTTATGAACCTTGGTCACTAGGCACTTTAAGTTCCCCAGTAAGCTGTCTCATGGACCTATTTTCGTATCTGTGTTCCCTCTGATATTTTAGAATCAATGACACCAATGTATACCCTTTTTCGGAATCATTTATAAGTCTTATTGTCGACATAAAAAAAATAAAATATTAAAGCCAGGCTTGAAATACCGTGTTTATATGAAACATCGTCATATGAGTGAAATAAGTACGGATTAAAACCCCAATAAAAAAAAAACTGTAAAGTTTCATTGCTTCTTTTTACTTCCTTTCACATTTTTTATTTTTGTATAATGCCACGTTTCAAATTCACATCAGTTTTAGTTATTGCATTGGGAAAATGTAAGAAATGCAGGATAACTCTAGTGAAATAAATACTGAGTTATTTCCCTTGATACAAATAGTGCCCGATCATCCAGTCTTTGCTGGAAAGCCAGATCGCACGATTTAAAAATAAATAGTAATAATTAATTTAAAAGCAGCTCTATACAATTTATCTTTATCTGATTCTAATGGATGGCTAAACGAAAACTATCTATCGATATTTCATTTATTATCGTACCGCAGCATGTTTTGATAAAAGTTGCCAGACTCCATTTAACAATGTAGCCACTAGGCTGAATTTAATTGATATCTGGTTCTAGCGCATCATTTATTTACTTATTATATAACAACTGCTGGGTTCACAAAGACAATTGAAAAAAGCATAAAATCCAATTATAACAGTAGAGCTTGGTAGCCATGTGTCGTAAACATGATGTTGTCCTAGGAATGACACCCACCGCCACTCAAATAAAGAAGTCAGGGTCGGATTTATCAAGATTGATTTTGAACCGAAGCCAGGCGAGTGGTTAATCTCTCCCAATCGGCAAAACCTCCCATGATTTTTAGTTATTTCGTTGTCAACACTAAGCTCGGTCGTTATAGGTGTATGAATATGCATCACAATCTTACATTTTGTTCGCCCGAAGCCTTTTTACCGCCGACAATCGAGCGAATTTTATAAATTTGATATGTCTTTAGATGCAAGCTTAGTTTAGGAGTGTGAAAAAGTTCCGGCCAAAATGGCGACAATAACACCACGTCCAACATTATGTGCGCTGTACATTCGAGGACATCCGAGTGCCAGCGTCCCGATTATTCAAGCTATATCATAACAGAAATACCATCCTAGAAACTGAACTCACCACATTTCGTACCTTTGGTTTATTGAGCTCAGAGATCTGATCAGCAATCTGATCACGCCATATCACCAATATATCTCTGAGGCCTCGTCGGGACAATTTGAGGCAGTCTGTTACCATGACACCAAACTCGTACGTTCTACTTTCGTAATAATAATGTAAAAATGTACGAGTTTTTACATAAGCCGTAATGTTAACGTTTGGTTCCGTAGCTCCTTCCAAAACTTTCGTTGGACGAAAACCCCTGGCACATACCTTAATCAATCCGTGTCGAGTATATACGATCAAAAGATTGACAGGTCATGATGGTTGAAATTTTGAACTAGCCGCCCTGGAAGATGATAGGGATCTGACCGCTCAGCTACAGAATGTAAACAGCAGCCGTCTCAACCATCTCCATACATCACAGGGGACCTACAGCTGTATTTAGGCTCTAATATCACACTGACCACAAACTTCCACTTAAATGCTCTATATCAATCATTTGATTAAAACCTTCGCCAGTGGATATAACTCGCTTGGTCATAAAGAAGCACCATTTTATGTAGTGATATTCGGTAAATTGCCTTAAATTATGCGGTCGTCGTCGGGCGAATTACAGCTATATAGGGCCGCTTACGCACATAAAATTAGTGGTTTTCAACAAATGTTGATTGCCGCATTCTTTAAAGTTTCTTCACAAAGTAAAACAGTAGTGTTGAAATAAAACAGTGCTAGTCAAATAACCCTGCCATAATTCAAATTAAACGTTAAGAAGGCTGGCCATTTTCACTCATAATTAATGTGTCAACAAAGCCTTCGATGGTGCTGTAGTGAATGACCTTATATGTAACGATTCAGCGTTTTGAATCTTGTTCGGGGCGGGGCTAATAACCATTGATTTAGAGTAACGTCGGTACATCAAAGACTGACCCAGATGTGACAGCAAATTGACACATCCTCGTGAAAGTAGCGCACACAGCTGAAGGATGAACTAATTAAGATGGCGCGTATTTATCCAAAACTTCAGTCTGCCTTGAAAAGCTAGATGGCATTTAATGGTTACAAAAAGCATACCAGTTCCAAAAAGTCCATCAAAAATCAATTTATAAGAGGAAAAAAGAATACAGAAAAAAACACATGTTTTATTTTAAGAACCAAAAAAGTCCACCAAACTCAATTTGCAAGAGGAAAAACGTAAAGAGAAAAATGCACTATGTTCGACCCAAACAAACCGGAAGTTGTAATAGTTTTTTTTTTCCATATCCCGCAAAATAGATTTCTGGGGCCTCACCAAGACATTTTAAAGTAGTCTGGTACCCTGCCACCAAACTCGTACATTTTACCTTAGTAATAATAATTGTAAAAAGATACGAGTTTAGGGAGCAGGGTACCAAGCGAAATATCCTCGTACATAGGATTAATATTTATTTATAAACAAAAGCCTCGAATAAGACCCACAGTTTTGGATATATCTCACAGTCAAGATAATCTTACAATCAAATTCTGGTTAAATCTTTGAACCCCAAAATCAGACGGAAAACATGTCCCCACCAGCCCTCGGAGAACTATCTTGCGAGACATAGGAGATCTCGCGTAATCAGATTGGGCACCATGCGAGATATCCTTGTACATATTAGTGGTATTTATTTATAAATAAAAGTCTCGAATAAGACACAAAGTTTGGGATATATTTCGCAGTCAAGATTATCTTACAATCAATTTCTGGTTAAATCTTTGAACCCCGAAATCAGGCGGAAAACATGTCCCGACGAGACCTCAGAGATCTATCTTGCGGGACATAGGAGATCTCACGTGATCAGATTGGCCTGTTCAGTAGGGCGAGCGCTCACGGTCGCTCTGTAGCGTTCAATAGAATCGTTTATGCGTAGCAGATCGCTCGAGTACACAGGCTTTTGGTTTCCGTTAGCTAACTATACCATTGCTGATAATTAAATTGAGAAATTTCCCTGATATTAATTTTGTAACCGTTTCTACGCTAGAATATCAGACCAAAAGCTGGGTGTGTATTATTAGGGATAGTAGGGATGTACTCGAGGGATGGGCGAAAGACCAGACAAATAACTTTTCGCAAAAACACCCGTTGTCATCCCCTTTTCAATAACAATTATACATATGAGTGTCATATTTCCACAAGTCTGGTACCGTTTACCGTGGTTAAAATCCACAAGAACCACAAGACTGACAAACCCACCAAATATTTGGACACTGGTAATTCCTAATTATATTGGCCAACTATTGAAATCCGAAAAGGGTTGTAGAAGGTACTATACTGTTATTAATGAGGCTGTAAAACAGTATCTAGGCAATGATAACCTTACCCAATCATCGTGTAGTTTTCCATTTACTTGCAGTGATAACTACAAGCTCATTGATACGAGTTATAAGATTCGTAATAGAATGTATGCAACGAACCGATTCCTCCATAAAATTGGACTTACTACAGATGATAAATGTCAGTTTTGTAAAACAATAGAACATCTATTTTTCGAATAACATAGAATAAAAAATGTATGGAATGAATTGGAAAAATGGTTCAAAGGCATAATGGGTGAACCCTTTACTTTATCTTCGGAGAATATTATATTTGGTTACAAAGTTAGTCTAAAGGCAGTTAACGATATCATTATGGTTGTTAAACATTATATTTCGAGCTCTTTGTTATATTTATGCGGCAATGTGCTTAAGATAATTATCAACCATCATAATTTAGAAAAATATTTTGCGGAACTATATGATAAGTGGCAAAAGTACATTATAAAATGATCACACTTTCATGCCTACCTATAGTGTATAGTAAATATCGATGGCACTTATTTGACCACTTATGCATAAGTAATGGAGACATTTCGGTGTTTGGCTATTTTTGCTTTTCTCCGGCCAACGGCTTGATTAAAGTGTTTCGGGTGCAACCCAGAAAAGTCTCTGTTTCGCTTGCTTTATCAATATGTAAAGCTGTATGGCTTTCAAGGATATACATTGTAGCATTATATCTGTATCGTCATTATTATCCATATGGAAACACTGGACTGGACTGTAATAATAATGATATGATATATGTGATGATATGATATATGGATGTTTTCAGTACTATATAACTGGATGTTTTCAGTATTTTACACAGAGTATACATGTAACGTAACTGGATGGGAAGGTCGAAGGTAACAAACAAACCGTAAGAACTTTTCAGCCTCTGTAGCATGTGCACCCATCATGTTATTGAAATAAATATAAGTTCGCTTTTCTCACAAGGATAGTAGTGTTTTGACTGGCTTGGTTAATGCACTCATACTCTAATGAACCTCAAAAAGTATTTGCCATGCCTTTTTTCTCTATAAACAGCAAAATGGAGAAGTCTGTATTGCTCCGTGTAACATCATAAAATTACCCTATTCATATATTAATTTAATGAATAAAAACTATATCATTTTTTTCAATACCCCTCCCCCAAAAAATATACAAAATATGCGCTTTTATATAAGTTGGTGAGACTGATGTCTAAGACCGCTTCTAAAGGCGCAGTATGTTGCCCGTTTTTAGTGTTTAGTACTGGAGGTGTTGGTCGCTGCATAAACCTAGCTAACCTCTCTTGTAGGGGGAAAATGAATGTGCCGGATGCTGATCGTTCTTTACCTGCTTAGTACAGGAGATGCTGGTATATTTGTAACAGCTGAGTTACAGAATGGAGGCATCACCATAACAATTCATTTTCACAGATGTTGCTCTATTTCTAGTTACAGTACCTCCACAGATTCTGGTCATGGTGTAGCCGTTTAGTTACCAGAAGCTGGCACCTCTATAACCGTTTATCTGTACATGTGTTGATCGTTCTATAACAGTCCATTGAGACTGTTGTTATAGCACCATTTCTTTAACCATATGCTTGTTAGACTAAATATAACCGCATACTTTCAATCCCACTCTAGAACTGATGTTACGGCATTTCTTTGACCACAGCTTACCTCGGATTCGATTTCCACAACGGTATTTTGCCCAGCTTAAATGTCCATGATGAAATTAAGGATGTAAAGCAGAATTACGAATGGACAACGAATATACGAAACCTGATATCAAAGCAACAAGAAAACTCTTTAAAAACGTCTATTTATATTAAGTTTACGTAAGGTTTCACAACTTATATCTTAGTGTACCAACCATTCTCGCCTGCCCTATAATTACTATATAGGCTCCTCCAATGTTTGTGTATGTTCTAACGTTTCTACCATATATCCATTTATATTAAGTCAATCCATCCAACTTCTACCAAATGCCCCATGATAAAACAAAAATCAGGGTTGAATTATATTGACGGTTATACCGAATCTCCGCATTGACGAATTAAATTGTTCGTGAGATCTGTTGATAAATTCGCTAGGCATCATTTTTTTTGTCTTCAGCTAAAAAGTTCTACTCTTAACGGGTGCGACATTCGCATTCAAATAACCAAAACAAATGATGTTACGTTCAGTCCGTTATCAGCATATTCTTGCACGCTTACAAATGATATAATCTGTACATCTCGACTATTTATCATCAACAGAAAATGGACTTCAATCTGAAAGCTGATCGATGTTCTATCGTTCACTATTCTCTCTCATTACGCAAAATATATTGCTATCTAATTTTTTTATTCAAACACTATATATGCTGTAGAAGACCACGGTATTTACATACATAGTGATATTGTATCCTGTATTGTACAAACCTTAAAAAAACAAACTGTTACAAAACAACAGTGCTTTGTCATTGGACAACAAAAATAAATTATTTTTATGTAAACGTTAACAAAACAAACACGTACAAAATACGCCCGTCAAAGAACCATTGAATCAACATTGGAATTTGAAGTTAAACCAGATTACAAACCACTATGTATAAAAGAGACTGCGGCTATTTATATTGTAAAGCATTACAGTGGTATTTATTCATGAGTAATCCAAATAGCATTATGATCAGAGTAGTAAACATTTAAAATGTGTATTTATAGAGGTATTTTGTTTATAGATCTATTAACAGTGCCAGTGACCTTGACCAGGTGCCTGAACTTGAACTTGCTCTAAGGATTTTCTTGTTTTATCAATGTATGAAATCTGGTCAAAATCGGTTGGAAAATGAACACTCCGCAGTGATGACCAGAAAAGATACTGGACATACGGACGGGCATTACGGGCGTATTAAATGAACTTGACCCCACGACCTAGATCATTGAACCTGTTCAAAACATTTCCATAATATGAATGATTGTAAAGTTGGCACGGGGTCAAAATCGCCAGAGTAGTGACATTGTCTTAAAATAGTTACATGACCTTGGCCTGGAACCAACAACCCTGGAATTCGACCATTGTTTAAGACAGTATCATAATGTACGTGTGTGAAGTTTAATTTATAAAAACACAACACAAGGATCAAGTCGCTATGATTCATGAGTGATTACAAGGGATACAAGAAAATGTTGACAATATATATTTTTTTGTCGACAGTAATCACACTGGCACATTATATCAAGTATATCAATTCATATACATATTTATAGTAACAGCGACCTTGACCTTTGATCCATGCAAATGAAACGGGAACTTTTTCGAGATATTTTCGTGCTTTGTCATTGTATTAAGTCGCGTAAAAAGCGATCGAAGAATGAAAACTCAACAGTGATGACAAGAAACTGTTATCAAAATATTTATTGATAGTTATATTGACCTTGACCTTTGACCCAGGCGACTGAAAATTGAACTTGTTTGAGGGATTTGTGTGTTTGATCATTGCATTAAGTCTGGTCAAAGTCTGTTCCAAAGTGATGACAAGAAAAAGCTAACGGACGGACATGGACGTAGGGAAATCAACTGTTTTTAGGATATACAAGACCCGAGTTCGAATCCCGGTGGAGGCAAGCAAAAATTTCTTTCTCTACAATTATACAAAAATATATTAATGACGTTGTTAGTATGTTGGTATTAATATTTGTAGGACATTTCATGTATATATTCGACACTAAACTAAAGACATTCCAGCTTAAATTCCAATAACGAAACGTTTGTAACTGTTCGTTTAGACACTTAAACTATCTAATATAGTATTAGTATTAAAAAAAGCTTTCTGTAAAGTGACGATTTCCCGTTTAAAATCGCAGAGAACACGAAGTAATTCCACAGTAATCAGGCCAATTAAATGTAATCCCTGTTTGTTAAGCTTTGACTCGGTCCAGCAAAAGTCAATGCGCCAATGCTGCAGATTAAAAGGTTAAAACTGGAATTGACATAGGGCTGCAAATCCTAGTCCAGGTTCCAACATGTTTTTCACGGCGCTATGAAATGTACACAATAAACAGGGAGGCTGTGAGTTGCATAGTTGACATCCAGGTGACGGCATGTCGATTTCACAGATACGTGTTTCAGGCGGCGCCAACCCAGCTAAGGGACCAGTCTGAGTATAGGCTTCGTCAATCTATAGTCTTTAAAAAATATGACACAGAAACTATCATCACGTCAACCGAGGGGATGGGGGGAGGGGTAATTGGTTTAACTTACACCAACCAGGTTTTAATATGGTTCAGCATAGGACGGCGTGGTTTAACAACCGGTTGATTTTGTCGCTTGCGGCACATTTATTGTGTTAAAAACAATCTGACAGATGCAAGGATCGTAATGTTGACAATCGTGAATTTTAAAAAAATGCACAAATATCAATCGTTTTACAAATTAATTTATAGTGGTGCCCTTCTCTCGCCAGGATGGCTCTTCATCAATATGTCTATCTTCTGCGGGTTGCTGCTGGTTGGAAACCGTGGCTGATTGCTAAAGCCCATTTCATCCACAAAATAAACCCGCTTGATAAAGGAATAAATAAATATAGAAAATAAAAAATAAAAAATCTTGTGAACCAGACTGTCTTATTAGCAACAATCTTACATTGGGGCATCCACCATGACGCCTTCAACAGATAACGTTCTGAAAGAAAGAAATAATTTACAAGCAATTATATCAATCAAACAACAAGTAAATTAATAAATAAATTATTGTAATTAACATTTTTTGACTCACATCAATGCATGTCGAACTGGATTATAATTGAACTGAGGACATTTCAAGGCGAATTACTTTCTATCCAGATCTGCATACATTAATCGATTTTATAAACAATTTCAACTGCCTTGCTCAATTTCTCTATTTTACCTAACACAAATCAATAGTTTGCCTAACGTCCACTTTACAGAACAGTGTCACTGTTATTTTCATATTTCATCATATGCCAATATTTCTATAAACTATTTCCAGCTGCCAGATACATACTCCTACATATTCACCTACAGCGACTGAGTCGCACACACATGTTATATAAATAGTTGTTTAAAGTAATGAATTGTAGTTATCAACTATTGAGGCCAAGTAATGGATATAAATGTCAGTTTTATATTCAGAACTATTTTATCGATTTCTAGCTATGAATAAAGAGAGTAATAGAGTTGACCTTGTGGGCATCACGTTGATAGACACACTGTCGACTGTGAAGCGTCTCAACTAAAGCTGCTCATTGGCATCTAACATATTATGTTGATTTTATGCTAGACGCGAATTAGCCCCTCATTCCTAGGTTTAGGTAATACTTTACAGCGAATGGTGCTTTGCGGCCAGTTACCACCCTCGTGCTGTCAAAGATTCTTTTAACTCAACTTTAATTTCTTCTACGCATAACGTTTTGGGATTTTTCAAGATTCTGAGTGGGTTTAAAAGCCTTTCTGGTGGTTGGTATGAGAGCCTTTCTGGTGGGTTTAAGAGCCTTTCCGATGGGTGTAAGAGCATTTCTGATGGATTCAAGGACATTCACGGTGGGTTAACGAACTCTTCCGGTACAAAAGCCATGCGGAATGGCTGACTAGCCTCAATCGGTATCATCTGTCAATCTGAATGGCTTCGGAAACATTCTACTTTGTACAGTTGATAATGCTCGCTAATATTTGACCGGAAGTTATCAATGAATATATTTTGTTTAAAATAACTGTTCAAATTTGTCCGTGTTTAAGTATTGTATCCTAATTGTCCGGTAATGTCGAGTTGAACAGAGAAAGCAGACTTGACGTGATAACGATAACTGTGTCACAGACAGTCTGAGCATTCAAGTAATTGAGTAATTGGTGTTTAACGCCGAGCTTAAATTTTCAACATAACAAAGTGACTGTAACACAACCAAAAAATGTGAAGCCCATGGTGTTAGATCTGTTGGAGAGATGGTGCTGCTCCAATGCTGAGTGTGACATCATGCATCAAAGCTCGAAACATTCTGGCCTTAGCCACGAGACTGTCGCACAAAATCAGAAAATAACTTCCTTCCTTCCCGAACAAGTCTTCCACGGCAGTAAACCAATGACCTTTCACCTTTGATTCATGCTGTACTTAAGGCAATCTGATCTCGAGATATCTCCAATGTATGACAGGATAGATCTCTGAGGCCTCATGAGTTATTTTGAGACAATTCACATGGTACGTTCCATACGCTTTCTTCCAAGTTGTCGACGTATGAACAATTGTTTCGTATAAAAGACAGATTTTTGGACAAATTCCCGGTCAAGATTATAACACTGCATGTCAATATTTGAAACCCCAAATTAGTCAGAAAAAAATGTCCCCATGAGGCGTCAGAGATATATCTTGTTTTCTTCACACATAGGAGATATCGCGTGATCAGATTGTACTCAAGGAGAGCGAGAGGGGCCGTGGCGCTAAGTATACAATCTTTCCTGCATGTGTTACCAACATATTGTCATTGCCACTGAGTAGTTTAGCGTGTCTGTTGTCTGACAACACGACCAGTTTCGTAATGGACTCTCTCTGTACTCTAGTTTGTGTATCATATTTTACAATCGATGACAAAGATAATTACCGGCGTTTATTTACCTTGTTAAAATCGTTATAGGCTCTGAGTATAACTATTGTTTCTGACTCATACTTTATTGACCGCCACGTCCTTCAAATTGTAAAACAGCTGGGTTATATTGCAACTTCAACTGTTAATATTTTGGTGACTAATCTGAACAGCAGTTGTAGAATGTCACTTTGTTGAAGTTTGAAGCCCTAGATTTACAGATTGCAGCATCTGTATTGGAATTCTAAACACTTTGAAGTAGGGTTAGGTCTATTTGTTTAAAGAGTAAACATATGGACCAGTTGTGTTTAATTTACCGCTATGTCAAGTTTACAAACTTATAAGGGTCCGGCTTATAAAATTAATATTATAAATAATGAAGTCACGCCAAGTCAAGGGTATCGACGATTCGATTGGTGATTTGATATTCAAATAGCTACTCATTACTTTTCAGCAGCTGGGGCAGCGTTTACTAAATTTAGCCACAAGGAAATTTGAGGCCCCAATGATATTTTCAGCTGAATAGTCATTTAACAACTGAAAACCGCTCTTAGGCGTTAACACCCACAAAACCCCCAAATACTTCTCATCACCTTGCCAACAGAGGCCACTGGCTTGAAGCTTGTGAGATGTAAAGAATTACGACGCTTGCGTTGATTGCTGTGTAAATCAGATTCAAAATCATCGGTAAAGCGGTCAAAGCGTCCTAGAAGTCTCGGCTGTTTTGGTGTCGGCATTCCCGATACCATTCTTCACATAGCTTGTTCATTTCATATATGCCGGTTACAATCGCTATGAGCTAGCATTGCACCATACTAGTGGAATCAATTATGTATTTATTTACTCTTATCGTTTAATTCACTTTTCTTCTTTAATATAAGTTGTGGTTCTTGTACGTCTGGACCAGGAGACATCATCGGTATATTTTAAATCCTCTTTGATTTAAATCCACAAATTAATAGTTAGGTAGAAGTCTGCCTGATGACCACGTCTTCATGGATATCGTTGGGGTTCAGACCTCTCTTTCCTTAATCGCGACTGGGTCCTGCTATAGTCAGCGAAATTATTATTTTCTTAGTTTCCTTTTTTAACAAGGCTATAGTCCCCACACAGAACTTTGTAGACACATCTGAATTTCACCGGGTGGATTGCGCGTTCTTCTCCTCTGTCGTCGTTGTTCGTTACCAGTGACGTCGTGGGGTATTTCCTTCTCCCATCGGGATGAATGGCTGTCATGTCTGAAAAATGACGCTAATTACCAATGAGGCTATTTTGAAAACGAACATTTCTGATTACAAATACGATGTGAAAAGATATATAGGCTACCTGCATTTGTGTATTTTTGGCAGCCTCACAAGACCTGTGTGTAGGCGGTTCACCTATTGTTTCGCCCGTGCCCGAGAGTTCCGGGGTGGGGCTTGCATGTACGACGGACCTTCGTAGGTGAGCGATATGGGCGGTGTGCGTTATATATACTGAGAGAATAGATTAAGGTCAACAAGTCTCATTAAAAACAAAATAAATGTATGTCATAAATGAAAAGGTAAACAAAGTAATAGTTTTTATTATTTGTGTAAGCGTAGCATAAATGTAAAAAAATATTTTGATTCAAGGTAAATTTCTTTTTCTTTTTTTTCATATAGCAGTTATTCGCCCTCCGATGACCGCATATTTATCGGCAATTTGCCGAATATCCCTACATAACATGTTCCTTCTTTATGACCAAGCTGGTTGTACCAGCGCAGGTTTTAATCAAATGTATCTAAATCCCAGCTGTAAGGTTCATATTCCAATGTAGTGACAAATGTGGTATCAAGTTTTTTTTAGCTCTTCTGAAAAAACAACAACAAAAAACAATATATAACACCGGCTTTCCATACAGAAGGAATTTTCTGGTAGAAATTGCACCAAAGGAAGTCTGTTATCCAGCTGACTCGCGCGTGCGCATTCCAGGTGCTTCAGTTGCCTACGTGAGTTCTCTGTTGTTTATTATGGCGATAGAAGGTCATTTGAGCCTTTGCCAGTTATCTTCCAATAATGGATTCTATCAATCATACTTAGCATAGACAGGCTCTTCCGATGCCGTCAAAACATAGACTGTATTGATTATTATGGGGTTGTCGCTGTCACATGAAGCTGATATATACGAGGCTTAGTCATATAGCCAGACTGCAATATCCGAGTATTGATACTGTTTTACTGTTTTATTAACCTCGTCTTTGGAACTTCGTGTTTGTTCCGTGAGAAAAGTAGAATTCATGTAATCACAGTTGAAACTAAAAATAGGACATTTGTACAAGTTAAAACTGATAATAGACTCACCAGTACTGTATGCATACTAAACATGCAGGCTCGAAATTTAGTGATATTACGTTGAAATAGATTCTGTCTAAGCGTGATATAAAAACCAAAGACAAGAATGTTGATCATCGCAGGACAAGTTTAGCTAAAAACAGTACGTAAACTGTGCTGTTCTAGTAGTTTCTTTATTTTTGAATAAAAGTATTTAAGATAGAACCTACTAAAGTTTTAAATCAAACCATTGATTGTCAGAATCAGGTACCAAATCGCCACTATTAAGATCAGCCACCTATGCTTACCAGGATAGATTCTTTTTATCTTTTTTCTGTTCAGTTGTTTTATTGTTTAGTTGTTTGTTCTTTGTGCGGTTAGTTGTGGGTTTTTTTAATTGTTTCTTTGGCTTTGAATACTTTTTCTTTTATTTAAAGGGCGGGGGGGGGGGGTTGTCTTTCCTGTTGTCTTTCTGCTGAGAAAGGATTTGCACGTAAATTAGGTCGGTTTTCTCAGACAGCCTATGTTATTTTCTCCGCGGATTTTACGTGCTGCGGCAAAATGTACTTTTATCATGTTTAAGACATTGACCTCTTGTCATTGACATAGAGGTCAAAAACAAATATAAAGGTCAAATAGTTCATATGTGACCCCGTACCAGCACAAGTACTTAGTACAAATACAAACTCAAAATAGAATGTCTGGGTACAAAAAATGCTATTTCTATTTAAAGTCCGATAACTCAGCTACATATATTCATGTATACACATGGAAACTATTGGGTATGAGTAGATACGAACAGAGTTAATAACGAAATCATAATTACTTTTACGTCATTTTTACATAATAATGATGGTGGTGATTTTTGGTAATGGTCAATAATACAAATATCCCTAGTATGAGTGAAATTTGGAGGGTAGGGTCGGGAAATATACTGATACATCACGTGTATAAAAAAAAATACGTTTTTATTCCAAACGTTTCAGCATCTTTAAAAATAGACCATGTTTACAAAATTTGAAAAACGTGCATTTATTTCAGCAATTGGATAAATACACACATAAGCATCGTAGTTGAAGACTGCGAGCCATGCTATATTAAAAGATCAACGCTATATCACATACATGCGAGTCACTGTAAGGTGAGACTTAGTTTGGCAATAGAGATGGAATTAAAACTAACCTCAACCCAGCCTTGATCTAAACCCTAATGTTCTCTGGCGTAAGTCATCCTGGGTCAATCGCATCGATATACACAAACAAAAATTGCCTTTCGTTTTTCGAAAAAGAAAAATACTGATATACCTGTATAAATATAATTACACCATCATTTATTCAAACTTGTAGAGGCAGTCAGCATGCCTGGAATTAGATGAGAGTATATTTGTTGTCATTCAGTGTCCCTGACATTATGATTCTATGTTTCTTGGCAATTTTACAGCTGGCGGGTTAATGTTCTCCGCACACAATATTTAACTCTGAGAACGTCCAGTAGAATACACTGATACATCACCTGTATAAGTATAATTTCACCATCATTTATTCAAACTTATAACATGTAGAGGCAGTCAGCATGCCTGGAACTAGATGAGAGTATATTTGTTGTCATTCAGTGTCCCTGACATTATGATTCTATGTTTCTTGGCAATTTTACAGCTGGCGGGTTAATGTTCTCCGCACACAATATATTCAACTCTGA
>JAVFBZ010180521.1:0-15408 GCA_032466195.1 Katharina tunicata
GGAACGATCAAAGATTGAATAAAGGTGTTTTCACTATCTTTTACTTAATTAATTTGGGGGCGCTAATTTGGGCGCATCTATTTTGGGCACGCTGTTAAACGGCCTGGCCAAGGTGTAATCTAAAGCTGTACAGCATTTAAGCCTCAACAACTTTTTTGTTTTAGTTATGTTCCAAACTTTTATTAAATGATTCACTTTGCTGTTTCCAGAGCTTGCAGTAGAATTCTGCCAGGATGCCTCAAAGAGAGAATTTGGTAAAGTGGATACATATATGGCGGCGTCTATGGGCAGGTAATGTATATAACTAATCATGAATAATTTTTGTGAATGAAGCTTCTCTGAGCTAAGGGGCACAACATGATAATTTGTTGTCCTGTTATGTAAATGTTTTGTCCTGTCTTGCACGTTGCCAGCGTCGTTAAAGGTGGTTTCCTTCACCGCTTGGACTGGCACACGGTCATATAAGTGAAATAACCTTGAGTACGGCGCAAACCCCGATTAAACAAACTGTCAATTTCTGTTTTTTACTTGTTTGAATGATAAATATATTTAAGCGGGTATTCTTGTGCGTGACTTCACTGTAGCCGGTATATGTTCGTTACCCCCTGTGGACCTTAGGTATATAAAGGAAGTTTTCTGGTTCATGGGGTGGTTTTTGGAGGTTTCTTCTCGGTTTTCTACCATACACCGGCAATGCAAATTATTAAGATTATTAAAACGTCATATAGGTAAAATAGTCTTGAGTATGACATTAACACCAATCAAACAAACAATGCAAGCAGAAGCTTAGGGACATCAGGAAGCCGCTTTGTTGTGGCGTCTCTTTTTGCATCCTGTTAATGTTCGGTAGCATCTGTTTGTTGTTAGTTCCTTCATCCACTGAGCTGGCACACCCTCATACGAGTGAAATAACCAAAAGATTTGCATAAAACCCCAACCACTCAGTCAAGGTTGTCAGTAACATTAAAGGTGGTTTCCTTCAAGCATCGGGCTGGCATGGTGTCATCTGAATTAAACGTGTGTAATAAAGGCTGATTCCTCAATCAAACGAACGAACAAATCAACCAAACACTGAGGGAATCCTGCTCGATGGAAATAAATGCCCTTGATTATTATAAAAAAACTACCAAACAAACAGGGCCCGCGCCGTGGCTCAGTGGTTAGCGCGTCTGACTGCAGATCCTCCTTCGATGTACCACACGGGTTCAAGCCTCCCAGTGGACCTGAGGTATATGAGGGAGTCACACAAGGTGACTTCGGCAATTGCGGGGGCGGTTTTTAAGAGGTTTCCTCCCGGTTTTCCGCCGTATTAAGTAGAGCAGATTAAGAAATGGAGAATCTGTTGTCATATAAATTAAATACCTTTAAGTACGACGTAAAACACCAATCAAACAAACAAACAACTACATTAAAAACTCTAAATAAATTTTTACTTTTTCTTTTTCTAATAGGCAAGCATGTATATCTCCTTGCTCAATGGTGTTGGGAATGCTTTACATTGATCGACTAAAGAAGAAAAACCCTAATTACCTGCGTAAAGTTTGTTCATCAGACCTCTTCCTTATTTCTATGGTGAGTATAGACCAACTTTTGTTCTGATTTACTGTTCAAAATGGCCAGAATGTTTCCAGAATATATTCATGCTGTCATGCTTAGCACTGGAGGAACATTATCTTTCCAGCAGCAAAGTGACTGCACATGTTATGGTTGTGTTACAAGCCGTCGTGTAACTGAAATAGTTAGTTCCCTTGACCTATTAGTCTGTCATGTGGTCATTTGAGTGAAATAACCTCTTGTATGCCCTATATTTCAATGAAACAAACTGATTGTTTTGAATGTTCTCATTGTTTTCAATCGAAGGTGTATCAGGATGAAAACCAATTTTAAAGAATGGGAGCCCTTCCTGTGCCCTTTAGCTCAGGGGCACAGGATGCTGATTTGTTGTGCTGTCCAGTTTTGTAAATTTTTTGTCCTGTCTTGCATTTTGCCAGAGTCTTTTACAGTGGTTTCCTTCACCGATTGGACTGGCACGCAATCATAGTCTTGAGTATGGCGTAAAACCAGTCAACAAAACCAATTTGCAATAGGAGCAAAGAAATAAAGCAAAAATATTACTATCTATTTTAAGAAATATTCACATTGTGGTCTTATTCTGGCTAAAGATAATATCCCTTGGGATGTTTGCATGGGAGGAATATTATTTTTTCAACAGATTATAACACTTTAGCAAAATGTTAAAATTGTAAACATGTTCACTCTATTTTTACTGAAATACTACTGATTGTGGCTTAAAAATAGTAATCAATCAGTTAATCATAACGCTCAAATATTTTTAAGGAAGTGAAAAAGACACCTGAGGACTCAACAAATACAGTTTATGGTTATCCCTTTTTCTATTTTAGATGATGGCATCTAAGTACAACTACGATGAAGGTGTGGACGAAGAAGTGTTTAATGATGAGTGGGCGGAGTCGGCTAATGTAGACGTTGATGAAGTTAATGACCTTGAAATCGATTTCCTGTCCGCAATGGTAAATTATTAAGAAAGTCATATTTGCTTAAAGTCACATGCGCACCCAAAATTTGAATTTTTAACCAATTCCGTTTGCCCTGATTTTTTAAAGATTTGATGTTTGTTAAAAAATGAAAGCAGTCACCTTAAAATAAAAATTATTCATTGGGTCCAAAGCGGACCACGACCATTAGAGATCTAGCAGTTATTCGAATTTAACGGAACGAGGGCTGGCCGTATTTGCTCACAAAGACTGATCCAGCCGTGGTGAATGACCTTGTTTGTAATGAGCCAACATTTGGAACCTTTTTAATGAAAATATATATATTTCATGTGATTCTGTGAAAACAAAAAATACAGAATATTTGGGTGCATAATGTGACTTTAATTTAAATCTCCTTTTTAAACAAAAATCAAGGCATAATGTTTTCAAAACTGTAATTGTTTAGACTTTTCACTTTACTTGACTTAATGAATTTCATTGGTTAATTGACAATCCACATTGCTTCACATGTTATTGAAAAATTAGTAGAATCCAACATAACTTGGATTTTAAAATTTAACGTTTTTTTTTGTTTGTTAATAAATCCATCAAAACTTTAACTTATATATATATAACTTTAGTGTCCTTTACCATGGAAATAAAGTTGAAGCTGCAAATCTGTATGGTTTTGTCGTGACGCAATGAGGCGTTCAAAATACTGCTAAAACAATTCCTCAGAAAATATTTTGTTGAGCTTGAGAATTTCCTAATTAGGGTTATTAACGAGTTTATCATAATTTCAGGACTGGGGATTGTTTGTTCATCAGGAAGAATTTCAGTCTGCTGTTGAAGCTGTTGAGAAACAGTAAGTAAATGACACACACAGATCCTTTCACTCCTTGTCAAAATGTTTCAGTTTTTGCTCACCCAAAATAAGTTCATGTGCATAGTGTTAGCCAGAAATCAAAACCAGGGTGTCTCATTTGAGCTTTTTCCTATCTTTCCCATGTTAAATTTGACTGAATTAGGGTGTCCCAAATGGATTCTCAAAGACACCGAGACACCTCTCTGGATAACACTATGTATCATGTGATGGTTGAGTGGGTAACCTATAAGCCTTGAGTGGGTGACCTATAAGCCTGGGGTTTCCTTAACTTTGTACCGCTCATGTTTAACAACATAAGTCATCCATACAGATGTACAGTATGAGGGAGCTCGCCTGTTGCTGCAGAGGCTGCTGAAAGGCTTTACCTGTATTTATTTTCCGTTTCTCCATACAGACAAATTATTGGTTTAGACTGTAGAATATCTTGTTTGAGCGGCATTTAGAAGCTGCTTACATTACAAAACATGACGACTGAGATGGATTTCCAACTTCTGGATATATTTGGTAATGTTACATCGAGCTGTTCTAACGTAGCCATAACGTCAGTTTCTAAACAAATTTATTTCCAAAGTTAAACTGTCACAACGTCATTCTAATGTTACATCGTGTCATTCTAAAGTGGCAATAACGCCAGTTTCTAAACAAATTAATAGCCTGTTCTTTTACCATTTAAAGTATATTCTGTTGAAATTTGTAATCATTGCTTAAAAACTGTCTAGGTCGCAACTTCCCTTTCCAATATATCCAGAAGTTGAAAATCCATCTCAGTCGTCAAGTCTGTATAGAATAGTCTTGGGTATGAAGTTAAAAAACAAGCAAATAAATTGATTTTTGTGGGGAATTCCCATCGGCTGTGCTGGTTGTTGGTCACTGCATCAATCAAATAAACTTATTTTCATGAGTTTATTAATTTATTTTAATTCTGTTTGTAGACTTGCGAAATTGCATTTTTAAAATGCGAGTGGTTTGGTGGGAGTTTATTTTAAACAAATCTGAAATACAGTATTTTTGTTTTTTGTATAACACTCTCTGATACTGAACAGATTCTAGTTTAGAAAATTTTGCAGCCTGGCTGAGTGGTTTGTGTGGCGGGCATTTACTGATGGCGACTCCGTGCATGATTCTGAGGGTCTTGGGTTCGATTCCCGCAAGGGTCTCAGCCTGCAAAATTTTCTGAACTAGAATCATTTCAGTATCAGAGAGTGTTATCCCAAAAAACAATAAATACTGTTAACGGCCACCAAAATATTTCAAATTGGAAATATATATTGTCTTTTCTAATAAAAGAAATATTTTGTCTTTTAAACAGAATTGCTAATCGACAAGGAACGGATCGGAACTGGTTCTCATATACAGATTTGATGGTGTTATTTAATGACCCTCGATATTGGCAACACTGGCAGACCATCAGACAAGAGTTGTTAAAGGTGAGGTGGATTTGTTAGGTATATCTCTTACAGGTAGTTTGTGGGAGCTAAGCTGGCATGGAGCTAGCTCTAAAAGAAGTCAGCGGAAATTTAAGATTGTGTACATGGTTTAGTAATTTCTGGAGCCTACTATCAATGCTTTGAAATGCATTGACCGTTTACAATAATATAGTCATATAGGTGAAATACTCTTGAGTAAGATGTTAAACACCAATCAAACAAACAATAATACAGTGGTACCACACTGTACCATGCAATCCGTATTAACAAACCACATAACTCGTTCCACCAATTTAAGAAAAATAGGATCTCTATCAAACCAACTAAGATGCCCTGTGGATGGTTATTTTCCTTGGTTGCCATTGTAACACTGTGTTGTTGTTGTAGCTTTAGCTTTCCCAAGTTATCAACATGTCTTTGCTGAGAATAAATAACTCACCCTGTGAAGCCTTTATAACACAAAAGTGTTTAAGTTATTATTAACGTATAATTACGTTTATGAAGTTTTATCTTTTTTTCCCCTTTCATTTTGTAGCAACAAATATGTCACGCTGGTAAGTCATAAAACGACAAAATCCTACGATTAACATCCTAATAATTATGAAATGTTTTATTTTCTTTCCACTAGATGTTTGTGACCTGTTCCGTAGCTTATGTTGCCAGTGTTCTCACAATGGTTGGGTCAGTGGTGGCGTTGTCGTACATGTCGGCTGGTATTTCTGTGGTCACACCCGTGCTTCTGTCTCTCACTGCTTCCTCGTTCAGCAAAATGTCAACTCCGGAGAGAAACCTTCCAGTTTCTGTTGAGACTAGTTGGTCTCCCTTGGAAGGATTCCAAATGCCGGACTTTCACAACACTTCAAGAACTGAACCAGAATTTAGGTCACAAGATTCAGCATTAGTTGATGAAAAACCTGCAGATAGCTTTAACGGTAGTTTCCAAGATCAGCCAAATGTCAAGTCTTTTGAAAAAAGGAACACAAAATCTGCCTTTCCTCACATTCTTGCAGTTATGACCTTGAAAAATGCTCTGGTAAACTTCGTCTCTGCTGTAAGCTATCCAGATAGTGCAGGGGCAAGTAACTCTGGACTTCAATCACATTTATCTCCCCTTGCTTGTTCATCCGGTGTCTGTTCTACTGATGTAAAGTCTACCTGCTTAAACTTGTCTCTACCAAGGTCACTGAATCTCGACTCAAATAATGTCTCTCGGAAAAACGGTGCTAGAAATTGCTGCAACCAATGCAGAAAAAACTTGGCTTCCAAAGTAAACGAACGTAAAGAAAGAATGCAGTGCAAAGCAAATGTTGTGCTCCATTCCGAGAAAGATCAGGCAACTGAATTCCGTTGTTGTTGTCAAGTGAAGTCCCTATTTAAAGATCATTGGACAATTTCTGCCGACCTCTTCCCAGATATAACCCTTGGCTTCCATACCCGGACACTTGCTCCACTGATGGCATACACATAAGTGTTAGTCAGAGTAACTTCCCTTGGTATAAATTATGTTTAACAGTAATTAAAGAATCAGTAATCAGTTTTCACAATTAATCAACTCAAACCTGTTCTACTTTATTAGGTCGTATTAGTGGTAAAGCATTTATAACTGCATTTGTGTCAGGAATTTAAATTATCCCTTAGTATTTTGGTAATTTGATTTGGACAGGCTTTTCGTGTTTATTGCAGCATGTATTTTATGCAAGGGCTTACATATTATATTTACTCAATAATTTTGTAACTTTGGCAGCACTTTTAAGAAGTTAGTTAAATTCCTGGTAAAAACATGCTACATGTGAAGCAAATGGGATCATTTACATGTGAAGTAGTTGGGTAAAATGTGAAAGCAACCTACATTTTTGGTTAACTAGTGGTAACCGTAAGTGTTTTTGTACTATTTGTGCTTTTCATAGTTACACAACTATTTTGAAATATTTTAGATATTTTATACCAAGGGAAGTTACTCTATATTTCTCATAGAAACATTGCTGCTGACAATAAATTGACCATTCAGAATTGAATCTTCTCATGATTTAAAAAAAACAGGAATGGGGACAACATTCCAACCTATTGTCTAAAGGCATTTTGATTCAGATATTTGTTTCTGGAATAGAGAATGTTATCAGAATCTTGTAATATCTTAAGTCATTCTTGGGTGAAACAGTTGAAATTACATCTCCCCAATTCCTGATTTTCTAGAATTATGTGTTTTGCTGAAAGAAGACAATCCTATTATTTAAATTATAGATCGTTTTTTTTTTCTTTTCTTTTAAGTATAGGGATTCGGTTCCTTTTCATTAACACATGTTACCTGTAGTGTATTACTAATTGTGTAGATGTTTCCTACAAGACAGTGTGTCAGTAGCAATTTGGCTTTGGATTGCATCCTTTCATAGGCTGAAATCAACATTTTGATTGGTCAGAACTTTTTGGTACAGAATCAACTGATGTATGTACGATATAAACACAAACTGCATGTAAAGAGAAGTAGACGGCTTTTCTCAGTAAATGCTAGTAGAATAGAAGTATATCTGAACTATTCTTTATATGGCAAAATCTTATATTTATGTTAACTAAATTTGGTATGCTGTCTTAGTAGGGAAAGGGTAGTTTTGCTAAACTAACCCAATCAAATAAACACATAACAATATGGAGTATAAGAGCGAGAACGTACAAGGCTGCTTATTAATATTTTTGTCTCTAAATATATTTTTTACTGCAGAATCAGATTAACTTATTACAAAACTATTGTTCCAAATATTTTTTGGGAACTGTCTTATTTTTTAATTACAGAACTAAAAATGTGTATTTTGAAATAGAATTTCTCAGCAATAATTTAGTGTTTGTCCTTTTTGTTTTATTTTGTGTGTGTAATTCTGATCTTTTGCTGTACTTTTACAAGGGTGGATTTTAGGGCGGTTGTACTTATACAAGGGTGATTTATAATGCGGTTTTGACAGGTTTCTTCCCTGTTTTCCAGACGTTGGTTGAGTGGGTGCCTCATGTGCCCTGGTGCTCTCTGAGCTAAGGCGCACAGTGTGCTCATATGCTGTTGTGTCTTGCGTTGGTAATGTTTTGTCATATAAATCCCAATCCAACGAACCAACCTTTTTTTCCACCATACAGACGTCAGTGATACGCCCCACGTAATGTCGTCATATCAACTTAAATTTCCTTAGTTGGTTGTTCAAAGCTCCATTAATTTCTGGATAACCAGTAGTTGAAAATCCACCTCAGCCTTAATGGTTTTTTTATCCACTTCTAATTGTCGCTTAAACAAGACATTTAGATGACGTTGAGTGACGATAAACTTCTATAATGGCGTGACGTTGATTCCTTTGTGACGTAACGTCAACTAACAGGCTGTTAGGTTAACGGAAAAGATGGGTTTTTCAACTTCTGGGTATGTTGATAATCGACGTTTCGGCCTAGATGCTAAGAAACGGCGCTTATCAATATACCCAGAAGTTGAAAAATCCATCTTTGTCGTCATGTTTTTGTTATGTACAAAGCTTCTAAATGCCGCTTAAACAAGAAAACGGAAACGGAAATATGACCAACCGCCCCCTGTCAAATAAATAATTAATCTTGGTTATCAACCGTAAACTGTCAAATCTAATTCGTCGTGTCAGTAAAAGACTTTGTGTACGCCGTTATTCATTGCTTAAGTAAATCCGTTTACACCATTAACACTTTTAAAAACGTCCCAAAAAGAAGAGCCTCAACGAACATAATTGGACACATGACATTAAACAGGCATTCTTCGTTAATCAATTTTACAATTTGCTCTATTCTTTTGTTTCAGAGTAATAACACTGGCAGCTATGTATGGTTATTTTCAAAGTCTGGCTTCACGAGCAACATATTGTATGTTTGCTTCGGGTTATTATAAGGTTATATAATTATATTTAAGGTTATTTCACTCACATGGCGACGAACATGGTTTTACAACATGCAATCGGCCAAACCTCGAGTGATTTCTCGTTATTTCACTGTCAGTGTGCGCAGTACATTCGACGACTTCCGAGTGATACAACATGCGATACAAAGGCTTTCGTGAACTTGTTTATGATGGAGAAGGGCCAAACTACGTCTCTGACATGTGTTCTACAAACTAAAAAGTTTGGACCTTCTCGGAAATCATACTCTCTACTTGTATATATATTTGGTAAAGAGTAATAACACTACCACAGGGGTATCGACTAATTAAAACCAATAAATCATGATCATGTTCTAGATAAATAAAGGCATAATTATGGGCTTATAGGGAAAGTATCGAAATAATGAAAGAACTAATTAACATAACAGTTACAATTAACGGCGAATATTTATGTTAGAAAAAAATGAAACTTGGTTTGTGCTCTCTGAGCTTTGGTACCACAAAAACGTGAAACAAATTGTGTGGCGTCCTAGGTATGGCAAGCCGTTTTATCACTCCTCTCCTTATTTGACATACATGTATGTACAATTCTTTTTAACATATGTTGAATTCTTTCCACATATGTGAAAAAGAATTGTACATATTTCAAATAAATGACTTTATTTAACAAATGTACAATAAGAATGAGAATTCAACATACGGCGTTAAACACCAATCAAATAAATACATAACGCCCGTGTCTCCCAATTTCATGTTGGGAAATGTTTTTGTGGTTACATTTCTACCCGTTAACATATTTATTTATATTATATTTTTTATAATATGTTTTATATTTTTATAAATTCCCAACAAAGAACTAAACTCCAGGAGGACACTACAAGTCCATTACATTTATTATATTTTAGCTACGAAGCCAGGGAATAGATGATGGAATTGTTTCTCTCACACATCAAATGGCTCAGTTCCCAATGGAAAATACGCTTCGTGAGATAAATGGATTAACACATACATAACAGCTCTGTATTCGGTGTTAATGACCCTGTGGTTTTAACATAACAGTATACCATGACAATAAGTGTAATTTATTGCTCAGCGGCCATGGTTAGATTAAATGCTGATGTAAACATTACGAGGAATAATTAGGCCGCTTGGTGTCTCCTGTGACCTGCATGAAGGCGCAGTTAATAATTTTGACAGTTGGGGCAAAAGCTCTATATTAAAGCTTGAACTATTTTGGCCTATTATTTATACCGATAGGCCATCTGTATGGGTTTCGAGGTTATATTCATAATACATATTTAGCACTGGAACATTGTTTTTCCAACACAGCTATAGCATTTAAAGTGCCCTCACATTTGATAGTTCTCGTTGTGTTGATAGCTTTAATTACAGTTGGAATACACCAATATCATATGAGTGAAATACCCTCGAGTACGGTGTTCAACACCAATCAATTAATCATTATAGAAGTTTCAAATTTCTTTTTATAATGAATGTTATACGAATACTGGGAAAAGACTTTACCAAATCGCCCCAAAAATGACTTAAACGGGATTTCGAATTCCAAAAATCATGTAAAAAAGTACAAAACGTACAAAAATACAACGGTTCTTTGAATTCAGTTACGCCTTTTTGTGGGCGTATTATGTACAGCTGACGAGCTCTTGTTTTTAATTACTTTAAATATCAGAGCAAGTCTAGATGAAATATATAGTTTAGAATGTTTCAACAAATTGAGAGCAGGCATAATACTCAAGAAAATGACCAGAGGATTGTACAGACAGTGTGAATGACATCTCTCCCCATTATCGTACTCAATAAACCCCTAATGTCCAATGTCATTTATTTCATGGAGACATGCATATTCATTAGATTACCGGTCCATAAATGATCAATATTGCCCTCAAATGGGCATCAGCTCTGTTTTAAGTCCCCAAACGAAAACAAATTCACATTAGATGCCAAGATGTCATTATTCTTCTTGAGTCAAGATGGAAATATCCAAAGTTTTGGATTTACCGTAAATCTATAGTAGGATATTTTTGCCAATCGCAGTTTCTTATTTCTATTTTTGTTTTTTGACATCTCTTAATTGTATAACTTTGTTTGATTGGGGTTTTACTCCGTATACTTAAGGTTATGCATTTATATGACAGCATGCCAGACTGGTCGGTGAAGGAAACCACCAAAAACGACGATGGCAAGAAATATAGAAGACGTCAAAATACACTTAGTCCTCCTATGACGAACAAAATGACCACAACCAATCGGCTTCCTGATACCCCTTAGCTCAGAGAGCACCAGGAAGCTCCCACCCAACCACCGCGCTTGGATTACTAATTGGTCTTGATATAAAGATTTATTTATTGATCTGATTGGTATTTAACGTCCTACTCAAACGCCCTTAACTTATTGGACGACTTTGGGTTGGCTGTGTATGGTGGTAAATAATGATTTAATATTAGACAGTGAAAAAAACCTATCGCAGGACCGATGTAATTTGGTTTATACCACCAAATCACCCAGCTGCAAAGCTACTCGCAAACTGCACGCATTGATATTTTTTAAGGTGCGCAACACTACAGCCAGCCAATAGGGTCTGTAAGTCACGTCATGTCATTGGAGAGATTCTACGAGATTCCTTCCAGTTCCGGGCACATGCTACTTTTTAATTTAGATATTACATCAAATGAGAAGTTTAACACGTGATCATTGCCCCGTCTGGTCCAATGATAGGGTCAACCCATAACTACGTCAGCATGCAGATGTTTACCGCAATGCACTATGGACGTAATCCGGACTCAACTGCGTAAACCTTTGTTTAAGTTTTGTTTTGTTTACGTAAGTGGAGGTTATAACCGGTTCCTCACAATGCCCACTGCGACCTGATGTGTCCAATAATTGAACCAAAAGCAAAAGAAAACCATTCTGAAAGAACCGTAATGAAACAAGAGCACCACAGTTTCGAGGATGTACCCGGAAGTAAAAGAGAAACGAACGAGACTTAGAGCCTATTCCTTTGACAGCCAATATATACATGACTTTTTAGGAATAGATTTGAGAATAATCAATCCTATAGATTCTTTCTTTACTGGTATTGAGAGCATTTGAGATTGTCGTAAATGTGATGTTTAACCCTAATTAGGTCAACTGAATGAAGACTGTCAATTAACGAGGTATTGATCACCTGCTGTTTACATTCCGAAGCAGGGGTCAATAACCTTTATTATCTGTCGATGTCGGTGACAGTTGTTGATGCGATAGATGTGACCTTAACCGACTTCCATAGTCGATGAACACCAATTAACCATCGTTGTCATATTTAGATGAAATTTCCATTAGTACTACGTTAGCAATAAAATACATTAATCAGTTCGCCATTTAATTTCGATAAGACAGCTGATGTCTTATATATTTGTTAAAACGGAGAGCCTTGAACCAACTCTCTGGGGATGAGGACATTTGATTAAAACCTTCGCCAGTCGTCAACTGGCTTGGTCATCAAGAAACGTCATTTTATGTAGTGATATTCGGTAAATTGCCGTAAATTATACAGCTTACGCACAAAACTAGGGTTTTTAAACAAATGTTGATTGTCTAATTTTTAAAGTTTCTTCACAAATTAAAACAGTTTGGGGGGCTCTTAGATAATCAACTTAAATAGAAACACACAGCATACTTCAAATTATAGCAGCTTTATTCCACAAATTCAGAACAGTTATCTATGTACAAATGTTAGTTGTGTCTGTGTATTATTTATTTATATATTGCATTGCATGGCGTTTAATGGCAGTCACTTATAGTTTAGATAAATGCAAGATGGAATATAATCTATCGAAGGCATTTGTCATTTCATGGCATGAATTTATCACTTTATCGCATGAATCTATCACATAAATGGCTTAATTTCCAACAAAAAACACGTTCCAGGTAACTATTGCTATCAAATATCATCTCTCCATCAAGTGTTAATCCCACTTGTTTTCTCTCATACCCGGGTAATAAGTGCAATTTATAGACCAGAGTCAATTATTGAATTTAAATACGAAATTATAAAGTCTAATAATGCCCTGATGTGAACATTATAACGAATAATTAGGCTTGTTGATGTCTGTCGACACCTGTGTATATACATATAGTCAATCATTTGGACAGTTGAAACATAAACTCCATACCCACGTGGTCGGGTTATTATGACCAGCTTGCAATTCTTTTACAGGACATTGTCAGTTCGATCAGTTGTTCTTTAAATATACATATGTGTAATATAACATATAGGGACAGGCTAGGGTTTAACAACATATTTTGAAGTGCGAAAACATTTGTAACTGAATATAGTTCTTCCATAGACTTAGCTTAATATATTTTTTCTATAAACGTGAAAAAGGAATATGTTTTTAATCTTTAAAACATATTATATATTTAAAATATGTCAGAAAAACGTAACACCAATATTGTTAAATATATATTTAATGTATTAAAAAATATTATATATTTGAATTATGGCAAAAAAACGTAAAATAAATATTATAATAAGCAAAAACGTATGCCATATGTATAGTATCAGTATGGACACGTTGATGATCGATCGAGCTTTGTTCATTTGTTCAAAGTCTCGCTGCACCAGATACTCGGTTCCTTTAAAGTGGCCAAGCTCCTATTTATGGTGCTCCTATGTTGGGTTGAATTTCTTCATTGGATTCTAAATGACCCCGATTGGATTCACATCCTAATGTTTGGATTCACATCCCAAACGGACAGACGGACACAAGTGGAAAAAGTATGCATCAGACAATGCCCATCGTATAGTATTGTGGCCATCGTCGGTTATTAAGTTGTAAATCCATCTTTGTCATGTTTTTGTTATGTATCCAGCTTCTAAATTCCACTTTAACAAGGTTATACACCGCATGTCGTAATAATTACTCAAGGTTAGGTTTTGACACAAAAAGTGGAACGTTACGACTGACTTAATACCTTCAGTATTACAGATCCCGTATGGGGGTTAAAATGGGTCACTCTGGCATTAAAGATAAAAACGTCTAATAATTACTGAAGTCCAAGTTGCATAACAAATAAGACAGATAAGCTGTTCCTGTCGGAGATTTGATTAATTAACAGGTTCACTTGACAGCTTAAAAAATGGCTTAATTACAGATACCACTAGAGACCACATCGAAATAGCTAACGCTGTGGTAAAATGGCGGCAAAGCATGAATAATTGCTCAAGGCTAAGGTTTGTCACGAAAAGCTTACCCGCACAACGTTAACGTTGCGACTTGCTTTGGGCACTATTAAGTATCCCGTAATGCTGGGTTAAAAGGGTTCATTCTGGGATTGGAGAAGGAAATCGTCCAATAAATTCTTAACTCGTCACTGCATAACAAATAAGAGAGACAAGCTGTTGTTGTCAGTGGCTTGATGTAGTCCACACGTTTGCTTGACAGCTTCAAAATTGATGGCTAAAGTACAGAAGCCGCTGGTGACGACGTCGAAATAGCTTTCGCTCTGAGAGGAAGTCTCGAAGGATTCCGTACTACAACAGAATGTTCATCGAAGAAACAGTTCGATGGGCTGTATTTGAGGCGGACAAATGTAGTTATATATACCTGACCAGGAAGCTATGACCGTTGGTTAAGTGTTGGACTGCCGGTATTGATTAAATGGTAATGGTATTTCACTTAAATGACGACTTGGCACTGGCAGTGTTTGGGGATGGCCGAGAAGTAACATTTTAAAAACTACCCCGCTGGGCACTATTACGCACCCCGAAATGGGAGGTTAAAAGGGTTCACTTTGGGAGATAAGGCAACAATCTTCTAAGTTCATAACATAACAATATAAAAAAAATAACAATGGAATATTTTTTATGTCGTTTCTAAAGTGACCGTTTGCTGTATTTTCGTTTATTGGGATAACACTCTCTGATACTGAACAGTTATTTACTGATTGCAATTCAGTGCCTGGCTCTCTTTGGACTTCCATTCTAGGATCGGCTGGGTGTAACATCGCGTTTTTCTTCGAGACCCGTTTATCTGGTAAAGCCGTTAATGTTATAAGTCACGAAAGACTATTTACATTATTAGCATTCGCTATTTTCAATTGTATTTTCAATAACTCCCCAAAAGAAAGAGAGGACCTATGTCAAAAAGACATTACAAAGACGCCAAGAGTGGGGAAAAAATCAAACGCTTGATTTCATAATATATATCCAAGGTTAACTTGAAAGAAATGCCACCTTATGGTTGAAGACAAGAAACACACTTTACCTAAGTCTTTTGAGTCTGCAACGATTTCAGTATAGATGTGATTCTTTGTTTCGTTAAGCCATAGTCATTAAATCCATGGCTCCCGAAACCTCATAGATCTTTAGACATCGGAGCTACCGTACATGGTGTAGTGATGGTATATGGAAGTAACGGAGACGATCTGTTTTGGTACATACGGTATACCTCATCACTTGTAAAATGTAACTGAAACAGTATGCTTGAGAAACCAAATATCCACTTAGACTTGGAGACATCAATCATTTGAGTTCAATCAGATTACAGCTGATCTCCTCAATTGAATTGAATTGAATTTTTGAATTGAATTTGAATTGAAATATTTATTGACCATAGAAGATATAATGGTAAGAAATATATATGTAACAGTAAGGAAAAAACAATGGCGGGAGTAAAGCTCAGGTGAGCTTGTTCTATCCCTATAAAACAGTTCAGATTATTA
>JAVFBZ010180531.1:0-15407 GCA_032466195.1 Katharina tunicata
CAGAAGTTGAAAATCCATCTCAGTCGTCATGTCTTTGTAATTTACCCAGCTTCTAAATGCCACTCAAACAAGAAAAAAAATAAATAAAGTTGTGCATTTCCCTGATAAATATCAATTAACTCTGGAATACAGTTGAAAGGCATTTGACTCATATATGGAGCTGACGTGTAAAATCGTAAAAAAAACGTCTGTATGTTTGAAAAAAAAAAATGAGTGTCGGTGTTATGACGTCACTAGGCTACTGATAAACGCGAGGGAAATTCAAAATGGCTGACTCACCAAATTTTTGACGTTAATCGAAGAATTTGCGGTAGTGGTGAGTACAAATAAAACTTGCTTGGAAGTTAATTTATGTGAAAGTATAACCTATAATACTGTAACTTATTAGTTGAACTGTAGACGAAGTTTTTTTTTTAAATTACGAAGCGACGACCGAATTGACAGCTGATTGAGGCATCCACACATTTGAAATGTTAGACAAGTTAGATTTTAGTTCTTAGGGTCATATAACAAAATACCGTGCTTATTGCGATGTTTCTTATGCAACGTCTGCTATTGATCTACGAACGGCGAATAGTCTCAGGCAGCAGACACATACAATTTGAAAATGTCCTGAAAATAGTTAGATTTTGAAACATTGCATCAAATTGAGTAGCAGAGTTCTGTATCGTTATCTACTAGCAATCCATTTATATAAAAAGAACGATACGGAGCAGTACTGAATACAAATGTGTAATTTCAAATGTTTATTCCTACCGCTTTTAAATTAAGTGATTCTCATTTTTGCGTGGCAGGAATAAATATAAGTTTTTGTTTAGAAATTTCAAAACCACAAGCCCTTAACTTTAGTTAAGTAAAGCATTAGTAAAGCATGAACACACTTATTGCAGTATGTACATGTACTATAAACATGTGTAAGAAAGACAAGGCTTGAAACAACATTTTCGTCCAATGGCCCGGGCATTCAATAAATAAGTCAAGTCAAATCACAGTTAAATACATGCCGTGTACAACCTTCATGTCACTTGTATTCACTTATCACAGTCCAGTAAGATGTCCTCGCCACTCAAATCTGCAAATCACATTTCAGTAATACATTTTTAGATTTACATTTGTAAGTTGTGATTCGTGGCATTTGCTTTGTTGACCACGGAGGAACTCAAAACATTGTGTTTTAACCCATTCATAAATAAGCTTACGGTATATACATGTTTAAACTGTTTAGGTTATCCAGAACAACTCGAGATTCAGGTCTATGTAGAAATTTCTCTGAGAATTTATCTAGAACATGAGATTATTTATCGTCTTTAATTAGTCGATATCCCTGTCCCACTGTGATAACTCTTTATAAAAATATATAAACTGTTTGCCATTACATTCCTATGGCTAATGGCAATATGTTTCCAGAGTATATTCATGCTGTCATACTCAGAACTGGAGGAACATCATCTTTCCAACAGCGACAACATTTATTCACTTACGTGACATGTTTTGGTTATAGATGTTAAGAGTCGCTGTCTTCTATTGGAATACACTGCCATGACATAACTTAGTGAAATACCATTGAGCACAACATTAAACACCAATCAATCAATCAATCAATCTATTTGCCTTTACATTGTCAAACAATAAATAAAAATCTATCACTATAATAACAGAGAAGCATTTAAAGATAATTCGTGGCATTTCGGATTTGCTGTCAGATGAGCACATATGTATGTATGCCTGGATGTTTATAAAAACATCAAAAGAAAAATGATCTTGTACTTTCAAGATGCAAAGATGCATACGTACATGTATGCTATCATCAATGTCATGGCACTGAAAACCATCTACCATCATGAAAATATTCCAGAGAGCCGTTTAAATTAATTAATTTAATTTTTGAACAAACATCAAATCTTGTAAAAATCAAGGCAAATGAAATTAGTTAAAAAATCCTAATTTTGGGTGCGTATGTGACTTTAAATATTAGAGAAAGGTCTCACACACTTTGGAACCAGTCATCCGATCTACAGCCTTCAAAATAGTCCATTTTTTATGATGTCTTAAATTTCTCAAACCGGCAAAATGATAATACTTATTAATATTTCTCACCCACTTCCTATCTCTATCGACATGAATGTTTGGACAATAAAGATATATGTGTTTTCATTAAACTTGTCAAGTAGAATGGCATTATATATACATGTGTGAATTCGTTAGTGCCACAGCTTCATCAAGTTTTTTTTATATTTTTCTGCTTGTGGTAGCCCAAATCTAAGTACTTATTGATTCAGAAACTACTGGTAGCCATTACTTAAAGTAACATAAGCACAGCTGCACTAAAAATTAGGGTTTTACAACAAATTCTGATTGCCTTTATTTAAACCAACTTTGAAGTTTGTGCATAAACTAATACAATTACTTTGAAATGAAAATTATGAAGTTGGTTCAAGGCTGGTATTAGTCAGGAGAAATCATACCATAATTCCAATTCAGCATAAGGAAGGCCGACCAGTTTTCCTCGTATGCCTCAAGTAAAGCTTTTGATCTCGCCAGGTTCATGACCTTATATGAAATGAGTAAAGATTTTGAATACCGGTACCGGAAGGGGGCGTCGGAGTAGCGTCGTTACATCTAAGGGTGGCTCAGTTATGACAGCTGATTGACACATCCACCTAATAATATTCTGCCATCAAATTCAGTTTTTAGTTTTTTAGTTACCCTAAATGATCGACAAATTCGACCCCCTTTAGAACTTATATAACTACATTTTATGCAAAGGGTAAGAAGTGTAGACATGCAGTTTTGAATTTTTGTTATGAAGTTCAGGTTTTAAATTACCAGAAAATGCAAGTTTTAGTTCCAAATTCACACTTTAACATTCAATAAATTACTTAAAGTTTGTACCATTAAAGGTCTAATTTGTTGAGGATTTAGGGTATTATAAAACTCTCTTTCAACCTACAAATTTGATGTTGGAATTACTTGAAAGCCTCTAACTTGTACTTCTTGAGAAAAATATCATTTTTCATGAGATTCTGTGATAACGCAAAATTCAGAACTTTTGAGTGCATATGTATGTTACTTTAAGGGTGTTTCATAAAACAATTGATGATCATACTACATTGTACATTTAAATGGAAAGATCCCTTGATGAACATTCATGTACAGTATTGCCATAGTCCAAGCCATGCCTAACTAATTGTACACCTATAGATACTACAACGTTTGGTTGCTGGTAATGGTTATAGAGTTCTATGAAGGTAAGTGTCGTCGAAATTTCAAGGAATTCGGTTGCTGTAACATTTCCCGGTTAGAATACAAAATTCTTCCTACAGTATGTATTTCATCTCTTTTTTTTTATGGAGGTTATGGCCTATTCATAGTGTTTACCAGAGGGGTGTCTCTGTGTCTTTGAGACACCTAAGAAGCCGTTTGAAACTGGCTAATACTATGAGCCTAATGATCTTCAGTAAGGTTCTGGATATAAAGATAACATATTTTATGTGTATCAAGAGAAGTAACTGCTGCTCTTTTACTGTAAATCCCATTATCACAAGACTGACTGATCTCCCTTTTGTTCAGCCTAACAGTTAATATAACTTGTATTACAAGCAGCCAGCTGGTTAACATTCACTATGGGTGTGTTTGTATACTCATGACTATGTGAGCCCTGTATTCAGGTCAGCCCGAACTCCCGCCACTATATGTGTATGTAGGTTGAGCTGTTGGCTCTAGCCCAATGTCAACATAAATGGTGGATTTGAAACACAGGCAGCCAATGGCTGACTACTGGAATTGACATCAGAGCTCTACATATTCATGAACACATGTGTTGGTTTGCTCCACATTGATTTGGATAGGCCTGGTAGTTTATTTCTCACATTGTCAGGCATTATAACACACCTTCATAGGGCCCTCCCTGCCATTTCAATCTCTGCTGTACTCCCAGCACAATGAAAGAGAAACCAAACATGAGTTTTAATTCAAGAACCCCTCTTACCATGGGGAGATTGGATACAACCCAGAACCACATCGGAGAAACAACACAGAATGACAGTGGTATTGCCTTGTGAGTATCAAATCCCATAATGTGACAGCCAACAATTTTGACAGTTAGTCATAGACTCATATCAGTGGGTCCCATTTACCAGTTGTTATTTACTTTGATGATGTGTGTTACAGGTACATATAAATGCCAACATTTAATTTGTATTATACACAGTAACACATGTTTGAGTATGAGCTGCCACAGAGCTATCATTACAGTATTTAGACTTAGCACTTGCAAGTTAGAAGAAGAATAAGGGTAGAACTGTTAAGATCAGTTCAACTGACACTCTCTGTTAACTGCCAGGCAGATAGTTTTTTAACAATATCTGATCATACATGTGTACATGGCCATGTTAATGAAATACCAATGAATGTCAGTACATACTAACGGCCGTAATGGGACTGTAGAAGCTTAGTGGGTACATCTTTATGTCCTTTATTTGTAAATTATGACAAATTGACTCCAAGGGCAAGGTGTAGGAATGTTTTTAGCTCAGAATGTTTACATTACTGTTACAGCTCATTCCTTTCGGCAATAACGGCTACATGTACATCTAATAGCACACTGACAGATTAATTTAACATCTTTTAGCTGAATATTCTTTACCATAAACATGGATGATGGTACATGGACATCTTATAAATAGTCTCAACAGTAATTAATATATGTATGAACAGTATGATCTAATGATAAAATCGGGTGTAATGTTTAAATTATACTTTTAATGACACTTAGAGTATTATGGATGTGCTGTTTTCTGTTGTGATTCAATATTATATCACTATAATATGAGAACATAGAAGCCGTGATATAACCTAGATATAAGGGCAATTTAACTCTCTCCAACCGATGACGTCTCATTTATAAATTGTCATTACATAATACGCATGTAATTGTTGTCCATGTTGATTTTGTCAGTAAACACATTTACATTGTTATTTAATATAGAATTATAAAAATGCTAGCTGCTCTTTGTATAAGATGGCTATAATAATGTTAGATGTACAGTTATAACATTGCCCCACACATGCAAGTTATTACACATGTAGCATCAGACAAGGCATTTAGGAAGCTACATTACTGACCCAGAGAGAATGCATGTGGGCTGATTTGTCTGTGCACATAGCCCTGAAAACATGCCGAAAGAACAATGGGATATTGATCGGCATCACTGGGAGACCTAGTTCGGGCATTTCATTCATAAGCCTTACCCAATCAACCATTGATAACTCAGACCAAATAACGGAGGGGGAATATGCTGAAGAATTGATTTTTAGGGGCATTCCCGCAGCCTCCCAGTATAAGGGTTGGCTACACTGCCTACACACTGCATCTCTGCACTCAATCTGAGAGTTACAATCCAAGCTGCTGTGCTGTCACAGGCAGTCCTTTGTTCATTGCTAAGCCTTTAGAATGCAAGGTGGTTTTGTTGCAGTGAGACTTATAATGGGCCTTGGCATCCTCCCAACTTTTATAATCTTTTATGTTATTAAAAAATGATAGCACCCATGTCACTATCATAGTATCATTTGTACTTAATGCTGTTCACAAATTTGAGATTGAATTCATGCACTGCTTTCAATGAAATGTTGTCTACGTCCTGTATGGCAAATTATAAAAGCCATTAGATTTATAACAAAACGTGAACTTTCAGTTTACATTGTATTTAATATAAGAAATGCATTCCGGCCTGCATTCTTCATTTAGAAAGAGAAATGTCCCTCCCCTTTACACTGCAAAATTCCTAACCTGTTATTCAAATGAAATGATATCTGTTATCAAATAAATAATTTGAACAGATTTATATACATTAAGTTGTTACAATCCAATTTTTTTTATTTTTATTAACAGTACTCAAGGTTTCATTTCCTCTCCAAACAGTCATAAAAGACGGATGCAAAATGAAAACAGGTTAACCTACTGTAGGACGAACACAGGTTATCCTAATTCCCATATTGCATAACCTTTTTTTAGGTTTTCCAGAAAAGTTTTACAGGAACGATTTTTAGGATAGCTATAACGCAGAATGTACTGTATCGCGATAGGTATCGTATCGTGAAGCCAATATCGAGATACGTATCGTATCGTGACGATAGTGTATTGTTACACCCCTACATAAAATATGATCCGTAAGTGAATTAGACGACTTCCAAATAAATTGAAAAGAGAAAATACATGTAGATCATAGTCTGGGATAAGCATATATTATATTGAGTCATTTATATTGTCACCATTAAAACCCTTTGATTATTAAATACAGAAGGAATTTATAATTGAGAATCACCTACATTGTACATGTAACTATATTTATAACATTGTGCCGTGTTAGTATCTTATATACAGGAAAGAAAATGAAATAACACTAAGCATATGTAATCTTGCTCATTTAAAATATCAAATATAGCCTAGAGTTAGATTTATGTTTGACTGTCAGTAACTTCAACCTGTTATATGTGTTATTTAATCATTTATAATTGAATGTTCACTGATTCCCCCTTCTATGATAATTTTTCTAAAATCTTGCGATGTCACTTGCTGTAATACTTTAGGGCGATTGTTAGTGCAGGAGGGCTCTCTCAAAAGTGTGGGAGTTACAATGTTATCATTCTGAATCAGTTTTTGTCCTACACGTACATTTATTTGACCTACATGTATTGTGGGGTGGTTCGCGGGAGTTTCTTGTGCCCTGGTGTTTCTGAAGTAATGGGCATCAGTAAGCTAATTTATGTGGCAACCGGTTTGGGGTCCTATCTTGTCCTGTGCTGTTATTGTCTCTTGAGTGAGGGTGCTTTCCTTCACCCATTGGGCCTACAAGTTGTCATTTGAGCAAAATAACCTTATTTGTGGCGCAAAACCCCAAATCAATAATAAGACAATCAAACATTCAATCAAATGTACCATACATGTGTACATAACTTATAAGACTGGTGTGTTGTTACATTGTTTGTATTGTTCACAAGAGACACCATTTGAGTGACTTGAAAATGTCTGAAATAGAACATGTATGTATTTTGAACACATTTAAAGGTATGGCCACTTAATTTTTTGAGAATTTCAGCTTTTGACTTTCAAAACTAATCATTGAATTATGTTCAAAAATAAGAACTGGGACTGAAATGTTAAAAAGCACCAAGCAACATGTCTTTGTAGCTATGCTTATATTGACCTTAATGTTTTATCTATTTGATTAAATCTCACATTGTACTTGTAAGTTGTATGAGTCAGTGTTTGGTAAGTCAGTATTATAATTTATACATGTGTATTAGATAATTTTCAAATGAAATTTGACTTCACTAACAGTATGATAGATTGTGCCCAATAAGGGCACTGTGTGTAGGATAACTGTTTGAGGACTGTCAACAAGTGATGACCTAGATAGTAGCTTCACCTGTGCAATCGTAAATTATCCAATGTTACGCAGGCAAAAAAACAGGTTGACAGAAAGCAATATTATATCTAAGATAGTCGAGCACTATTAAATTAGTTGACAAACTTTTATGAAGTTTATATAAAAGTATGATCAGATGAACAAGAAGGTTAAAGATGTCATTTAAAGTGTAATAATGCTTTTCCGAGTATGTTTCAAAATAGCTTGAATATGGTGTCCCCCCCACCCCCACCCCCCTGTACTACAAGGATAAGCCCTGAATTATTAATGTATTTATCCCAGAACAAATATTCTCCAGAACAACTCTGCTTACATTATCTGCCTTAAATAGCATTCACCAATGTGTTAGATAAAAATAGCACTGAATGCGTTACCATGGTTATAACCAGACATTAAAAAAAATCAAAATGGCTTCCAAACAGAGTGAGACAGATATTTTTAAGTGATTTAGTGCAAAACATTAACTGTCACCTCTTCCGTTAAGTTGTCTTTATCAAGGTAAAACTACAAAGACATGACAAAGACAAGCCATAACGTCAGTTTCTAAACAAATTATAGACTGTTCTTTTACCATTTAAAGTATATTTTGTTGAGATTTGTAACCATTGCTTGAAAACAAGAACAAGGTAAAACTGTAAAGAGTGTATTGAATAATCAATAAATTTTCAGAAGTTTACAACTTATCTTTATCTACCGTTCCTCTTCAACAACTGAATTTGAGCAGAACTCATTGTTAATATCTGATTTACAATTTGATTATTTTAAAATGTTTTGTTTTTGTTATTTCAGCAGTGAAACCCAATGCAACACATCATATACAACCAGTAGCAGTTTAAACTTGAGCAGAAGGAATAATATTTCCTCAGAGGTTTTGGCCAGCTTCTATGAACCTGAGTCATGTGATCTGTGAGTACCTGCAAAGTTTTAATTTATGGCTATAAAATTAATGTTTGAGTTTAAAGTTTTATGCTGGTGTTACACTCCTTTAAAAAGTCAACGGCTTAAAAAGTCTTACAATGATATGGATTTCACTTCATTTTTCTTCATGAAGACTTTTTCAAAATCAGTTTGTATAAAACATGCACATGTACATGTAGTAAGGGTGTGACTGTGTGACTGTCTGAGTATAACTATGTCCCATTTGGTAATAATCTTTTTTGTATCTTGATCTATTGGTATACATAAAGCCCTACATGTGATGTACCTTTATACACGGCATCTACTATTCTACATCAAGTCTGGCCTGAAATATTTTCTTTGGTAACAAACAGTCAGAATGATGTAAGGTAACCTGCTTCAGATGGCTTTAAAATCATGTACCTGCCACAGTGTAAGTGCCAGACGAAGATGTTCAACTGATCAACAAAACACAGGTCCGTCTAACATGTTAGTAATCGGTGACATGTTGACTTTAATATCTGTTTCTTGATGACTTAATTTATGTAGAATATGAAATGATATGTCAGCTTTCAAATTTCATCTAATAAATCCATAAGCATTTTTGTGCCTGTTTGATTTCAAACACGTCTGAAGAGAAAGTGTGTACATGATAAAGACTTGAATGAACCATAGAGGTCTTCAGAAATAAACTGACCCAGGGTTGCCTCCCTTTAACCTGCCGGGACAGCTGACAATTCAAGCAAAGCCCATTGAACAGTTACTACACATTCTTGTTTGAGGTTTTATACACATGACCTGGTTAGCTATTTAAGTTCTTCACTTGTGGTTTTTCTAGCTGAATTTCCCGCCAGCTGTGTTATCCACCAATAGGGGCTGAATACAGGGATGGCCTCTATCTGGCTATATGATACATCTGTGGCTGTTAACTGCCACTAGTACATGTAGTTAAGACTGTTTTGTCTCTTTAGATTCATTGAAGCATGGCGAGTCCCCTATAGACTGCTATCCAGGATCCACCTTTATTCACCAGCTTTCAGGGTCAGTGAATAGGCATTTGTGTTTCAAACCTTAAACTTTAACTTCAATATATATAGATTCAGCTTCGGCATTCTGCAGTTCAAGTTATCCCAAAGTGTCTGCTCCATGTACAAATCATAGATCTATCATCATATATATATGTGTCTGTATTAAGTTTTTCCTGCACTGATTTGAGGAGTGGCTTAAAACAGTACTCACTGAGTGCCAGGGGTATGTTGGCTTAATATGTCTAGCCAGTCTTGGGAAGTAAATATCTATGTATTACTGTTTGAAGATGTAGAAGCTGGGTGAGTACATTATACATTCATAATGCTTATTTACTGTATCTATCGGGGCCATTTTGGATGTGGTACAATATGATACACATTGTTGGTATGTCTACAAAGTATGAAGATCCTGTATAGAACTGTTTACTTATTAACTTTGTAAACAAGCTTCTCGCCTCCATATACATGTACATAACTTGTTCTATTTTTGACTGGCTGTGAAATTTTGAGCCTTAACCTCATATATGGGATATATGCCTCTGGGAAGTAAACTAAACTAATTTGGCGTTAGACTCTTGAAGTTCTGGCTGCATGGGGCGTTTTAAAACTGGGCGTTAGTTGTAGTCGTTATAATTTGATGTAATGAGACACTCAGAAGGGAATCACACTTTGCATTTTTTTTGTAGTAATTGTCTCAATTTGTGACTCAGTGTAATACAACATTGTGATTGTGGTTAATAAGTTTACACTGTCAGTAACAGTTAGATCTAGTAATGTAATCTATCCAAGCCAATACATGTGTAATGATGTAAATGTCTGATTTCTGTGAAAGGTGAGTTATCGTTTGTGCTTTTGCATGTATTGTGACTCTATAACAGGTGCTTTGGGTTTGTTTTCCACAAATCTGAATAGTTCAATATATAGCTTCTGTTTGATTACTGAATGCAAACAGAGTAATTATGTTAGCCCACAACTATGTCGAATACAATAAATTGCATATAGTTATTATACTTGTAAATAATGAAATTGAATGTATTTTTCTTCAAATATTTGGGGAATACAGATGCATATTTGTTATGTTCATTTTTGAATTGGTCTTTAAAGGTAAACTAATACAGTGTACATTTACCGTCTAGTTGTGTACTCCTGGCAATGTCATTTTTAATAAGTGTGCGATTTCTTACCTTCGTTTAGCTGATCTCTGTATTCTAGCTCTTGAGGACATGTTCTCCAACACATCCGTGACCAACTTTTTGATCAGAGAAAAGAGATAATATGGAAAATATGTCCGATGAAATTATGACAGGCTTAACCAAGGTAGAATAACAAAACATTAATGGATTTTTATCTTCTGGGTATATTGATAAGCGACGTCTCAGTCTTGTCTAGTTGAGTAAGAAAGAAGAAAGAAAGCATTGACGCATTGGAGGCTATCTTTTGTTAAATTGCCAGCTTCTAAACGCCACTTTAACAAGGTAATGTAAGCCAGACATCTTTTCGAGAAAAATTTGTCATAAATTCAATTTGTCATAAAAGTTTTTTTGTACATTTGCCTTGAGGCAGACGCAAATAACTTCATACGCTTTAATTATCAGCTTGCGTGGTAGTGTTTTTCAATCAGTTCTTGAACAGCCTGAAAATTTAAATAATATAGAACATAAAATAACTCTTACTTAATTGTTACATTGGCTCTTTAAATAAAGTGTTAGTGAAGACACTGATTTTTGTAAAAATTGTGGACTGGGGCCTCCTCACTTTGGTACTAGTGTCTTGCAACACAGCTAGAGATAACTTGTGTGGAGGGGACAGCTATCCTGAAAAGGATTCCTGCCTAATATGATGTAAATATGTAATATAGAGCTTAAACTACATGTACTTTTTTAGCTTTAATCCAACTGACAGTTTCTTAAAATAAAACTGTTTCACTTCAACTGAACATGTAACGTATTCAAGGTTTATAGATAATGGTAGATACAACTGTACATATAATATATATCTGTAGACTCACATGTATCTGATGGACACAATTATATCCACCTTGAGACTGCTTAGCCTGTGTCTGCAACCTGGTCCACTACATGTATACATTAACACGAATATATATGGCAAAAATACATGTGCATGGTATACAGTAGGCTCTGGCTGTATTGATTGTAAGGTCATTCTACCTGGCAGACTGATTATTGATCGAGGTGAGGTTTTGCAGATAGGGCATCCCAGAATTGACTATTCGTGTATCTCATACAGGTTATCCTTGCTGGTGGATACAGTGCTGTTGGTTTTACATGTGTGTATCAATTATGCTGATGAGTGTTCTTTGTATTGTAGCTCGCTGACACACCAAGCTGTTACATGTACAATGTGCCTCCTTCTGTCTCCTATTATGAACTGTATCAAGCTACATGATTCAAGGACAGAAGTCTGTAATTAGTCCTGTTAGTGCTTATTTGTGGTACAGTTGTACACCTTTAATATTCAGGTGGAAGAAAGATGGTTGTGTGTACCGGTACTGTTGATATGTACATGTACTGTTGGATTTGCCAAGGAATACCAGTGATTTCTATTAATAATTATGTATAATTAGTGTAAGAATTTTTAGCCCATTAGGCCTATTATACTTACCTGGGAAGTGTTCATCTGAAGCTGTATGTTTTTGAATGATCATGTACATGGTACCAAGTGTGGATAAACCTATGTGTCAAGCCTGGATAAACTCTATAAAAGTAATATGTGCATAGGGTAGTTGGAGCCATTAGTAATTTAAGCTACACAGTATCCAGAACTGGAACATTTTAACATCCACTGTGTACACTGTATCACACTAGATGATATGTTTCTGTTGACTACGGGTCCCATAATCCCATTTCATGGACTTGTAGAGCAGAATGTCAGATTTTTTTGTTCATTTGTGTTAAATTTTCTGATGTGTGATGAATCTAACTCTGGCTGAAATTATGTACGTTTAGCCTTGAACAACGCTACTAATGTTTCATCACCCAACAGCCCTTAAGCTTCACTGGGTCTAGTATAATCTTATTAACTGTCTGCTGAAAACGTTATCTAGAATTGTAACATGTTAACATGGTGGCTGGCAAGTTAAACGTTCATGTTCCACACCAATTCTTCCACATATTCTGAGTTAATTGCAAGGCAACAGTGATCTATCATCAGTACTTATCTGGAACATCAGATCACTTACCTGTAATTGTACATGTAGCTTTGTTTGAACCCATGTTTCATGTTGGGATTTCTATGGAACTGAATTTTGCAGATCAACTGCTCAATGGCTTCTTGGATTGTTTTCTCACAATACTGAATCACAACTGCACAAAAAGAAAACAAGGAAGATTGGTCGTCCTAGTTAAAGTAGTGGTTTGATCTGGAACAGCTGCAAAATTATCTTGTCTGAACTTTTTAAGAAAGGTCTACAAAGCTCGATATTCTGAGTTGTTTCTGACTGCCTACCTTATTATTTAGGAATGTTCTGGAAACTATTCCTTGCACACCGCAAAGGGGACCCTTATGAGCTCCTGATTTGTTTCGCACCTTACACCACAGTGCACAATCTGTACTGCTACATGCTAATGTAGTACATGCTTTTCTCCAGATCTGTGGAATCAATTCTTGCACTTGATCAGCTACAACAGTTACATTTGGAGCAACCATTTAATCTACATAAGCAATAAGCAACACTTTTGGTCTGGGTGTATTTTGCTGGTATTGGCACCTTGCTTAAAGTTCAAGGTGAGCTTGTAGGTTCAATGTCTTTTTAAACACAGTAGTAAAGTACATATATATAGCCAGAGACCCGAGTTCAAATCCCGGCGGAGGCAAGCAAAATTTTCTTTCTCTACATTTATACAAAAATATATATATATTGAACCGTTATTACTTTTCTAGATGACAAAGAATGTCAGTTAAAGAACTCTTGTGTTTAGAAGACTCATTTCAATCCACCAGCAGAAGAAGGATCAAAAGCATATTGTATAATACATGTATATATTAATTTGAATACATTAATACATGTAGTATTTGGTTAACAAAATGGAAACATAGACTTGGACTGTTGCCGCTATTTCTTCTTGACAAAGTGTGTGGGTAAAACAACTCTTTTTCTAAGAGGACTTTGTTTAAATATCCATCCAACGCAAACCAACACACTGGATCCCATGTAATTTGGTCCAGCAAAATGGGAATATATTACTCTGTGTGGAAGACTGATGTAGATGATGACAGGTTGGTTAATCTGTAATTATACATACTGTTAGATTTAATTACATGTTCTTTGTGCATGTGCATTGTTTAGTTACATTCAGTTTTCATACTTTTATCACTGAAGGAACACAATCTTTCAAACCGAGCTAGCAGACAGAGAGAGTTAAAGTGACTTTTAGTTATTTGGTTCTGTTAGTGTTGCTGCTCACAGTTGAAATACACGACCGTCAATCATATACATAAGTAGATTATTCTTGAACACGACAATAAACATCAAATCAATCAACCTGACATTCTGTAAAATTACTGAATGCATTTCATCAGCGTAGATAAAAGCTTGTCAAAACACTGTCACAGTACATGCACCCCTCAGTGGATAAATTCTAAAATTTCTCACAAACATAATAGGTCACAACTTTCATCCCAAAACCTACATAAATCAAACACTTTATTTTCACAATTTCTCCCCAAAACATGGGATTTCCCTTGAACTACAGTTGTATGATATTCCTGATGTGTATGTACATACATGGATGATCCATTCAAGATTGGGATGTAATATGATTCTAGATTTTCATGTAGAAGAAAGAATATTGAAGCAAAATGATTTCAAAGTTTGAAATAAAATTATTGCCCTAATAGAAGTTGCTTCAGGCATGATGGAAGCTGCTTTGGCAGACTTCAGTAACATTTACATGGAATCTAATTGTTTTTCAAATAGCTGCCAATCGATAGTATGTATTAGGTATTCTCAATTTCATGTGCCTCCCTCATTTTAGTGCATTGGATCTTTCTATGAAGGGAAAAACATACTATAATTCATTGTGCTTTAAAGAATCTAGGTTGACTTATTTGTTCAGCTGATATGTGGAATCTTTTAAAGTTGATATACATGTAGCCTATGGTTGTGGAGTACGTTTCATTATACAGCTTCTGAGACCGGATATGGTGCAAAATTGAGATTCCTGTGTCCTTTCAATTCCCCACACCATGTTTTGCATCTTGTTCTTTTTCTTGTATTGTTTCATTGTTTACAGCAGGTGATGTTCGCAGTCTCGGGTGAAAAAAAAAATAAAGTATGATATGAAACCCAATCATACAATAACATTCTAACAATTTTTCCTTTTATTATTAAAAAAATGAATGTATTTTACTCTCACGAATCAACTATTATGTTTTGAATTCTTTCAGGTTACCAAAGACAGATTACACATACAGTAGAACGTAAGTTCCAATTTTTTTCTTCATATTTTAATAGATAACGCTTTACACTCTTTTTGGATTCTTATGGTGTCTACATTTTTACACAACCAATCAGGCCTTCCTGTACACTTGTGTTCTCTATGCTAAGGGCATATGGGAAGTCCAAGTGTTTTTTTTGTGTGTGTTTTTTTAGCGCTTTTAATTGCAACCTCTGGTTTTGTACCATGTTTTAATGTCCTGTCCTCGTTTTGTTCTGTGAATGTTATTTGTCGGTAAAATAATGCAGGAGGGGGTTTCTTTTTCAAGCCTTGAGACAAGCCATCATTGGAGCGACAGAACATGATGAATAAAATAAAATAATCCACCAATGAAGCTTATGGCCAGTTCTACTCACTACAACAGGTTATTTTATTGTGACATGGAGTTCTAATAAATAAACTGAAGCTTACTACACATGTTAATGATACAGCATGTACAATATTAGTTTAAGTTATTGACATTTATTTATATCAGGGTGTACAGACAAAGTTTCATAATTTTACAATCAAGGTATCATCAGGTATAGTGATACCTTGAAAGAAAGAGGGGCATTTGGGCTCTCAAAATTGAACAAAATAAATATAGCTTGTCCACCTTG
>JAVFBZ010180553.1:0-11209 GCA_032466195.1 Katharina tunicata
CCACATCATTTATATAAGGCTGGATTTTTTTTATATCTTTCTTTGAAGAAATTAGTTCACTATTCATGTTGTCAAATTGAACATTTAATGACTGAGCACTTACTTCGAGTACTTGTACTGTCTCCACAAGCTGACGCATATTGTTCTCCATTTGTATCATTTTCCCCTGTACACCCGTTACCTCAGAGTTTATCTCTTTTAGTATGTCCATACTGCCTTCCATATTTGCCAACCTCTTTTCGAGCCTTTCCAAAATTGCGACAACACTTGTCATTTGTGGGATTGATTGTACAGGTGTCACAAACTGTGGGCTATTTCCATAGTTTTGGACGTAGGATTGAGTGCACAGGCCAACGTTTTGTGCCATACCGGCTGGGTACAGAACCTCTCTAGTGCCTGATAGAAGACTGGACACAGGATTGTTTTGTTGGTGGTGTTGTTGTTGGGCTCCATCTCCTTGTCCGGGGTCCATTTTTCGAGCATATTCTTCTGGAGACAACGATTTGTCACTTTTCTGGTCGTCTGATTGCACGATTTTCCTTCGTTTCTGCTTTGGTGAAGTTTTACCATTGACCATGACACTAAATGCGCACTGATGGTTACAATTAAAACTATATTGTACTCTACCCATATTCCCTCACATTTTCAGTTGTCCGCCATCTTGTCGTGGGTGAGTTACATCCTTAGAAGACCGATATATAATCGTTTCACTTTTAGTGACAACTTTTTTGGAACCGACTAATAAACATCTTCGGCATAAGACGTGAAGCAATATGGGCCATGCAAGGTCATTTTATATGAAATTGCTTTATTATGTTATGGGGAGTGTCAAATGTTTGACTGGTTGCAATTCTTGTGTGACGTCCTGTTTATTCTTCAAAGCTATTCTGCTATTTGCTTTCGTGACAGTGACGTTCTCTAGACGCAAAATATTAAACATTTTCTTAAAGTTAAAAAGTGCTTATTTGAGTGTATATAGACGGTAATTCGTGAGGCTCAAAGAACGCTGAGACAGAACAATTCCTTCCTCAGTTTATGAGAGACACTGCATGCGTGAAATTAAATACACCCCCTTAACATTGACTGTAAGAAATACTTTATAATTTCAGCGCATTGCACGAAAAGGTTCCGTTTATATTTCGTGATGCGTTTTGAATGCAACGAAGACACTTAGTTCTGGGTCTTGTACTTAGGTTAATTCATTCTTGTTTTGGACGTGTGTTAATTTATTACAAAAACGTACTCGTATGACAAGGAATTACTAAAAAAAATGAAAAATCACCGGATCATAGTTTGGCATTAAACTGTACTTATTCTCAGTTATTCATATACATTATTAGCACATATATTGATTAGGTCAGCTATGGTGGAAAATGATTACTTTCACATATATGTAAATCATTACATGGATACTGAAATAAAAGTACACATGCTATATCACTGGGGTAAATCAATTCAGCCTACAGTGTCACGAGATATGCCATACAGAGTTAGGATAAAACTGTGCCTTTAACGCAATTTTCCAATGTTATAGAGCATCCTGTGTTAGGTATGAGCTACGTTTGACACTTTGAACAGATTATGTGCACTAGGTCTCCTGTGCCGAAAACACAGAAAAAAAGACAAAACCGGAATTTCGAGAAAAAAAAAGAAACCCACCCAATTTAGTTCAGATCAATTCCAGAATGATGCGCAAGTGTTGATGCGAACCGTTACATCCTATGAAACTTATATTGAAAAAGTCAGAAAGGCATGGGTTCGGTAAGACACAACTCAGACTCGACACTGTCCTATAGATGAAGTTAGAACGACACTGGCCCGGTAAGCCACACCCACAGTGGGATTTTCCATGGCAATATGCTACGTCATCCCCTGCCATGTTGAAATTATGAATCCATAGCAAACATCGGACTCTTCCACATCCCCTAAAGACAAATGATCTATCGAGCAAATTTTCGTGTCGAGTTAACTGCCAGAGTATTGTGGCTATATATTCTTCCGCGTCTATTGGGTTGTCCCATCTATCCTCGCGACAGAAACAGGGGTTGGATGTTAATATGAATTGAGACAAAAATAATGACAGACATTAACATGGTTGATATAAGATCATCTACTGTGACCGATATATGTACAGAGTAACTTTTTTTGGGGTGAGAATAATTGGCAAATTAACCGCTAAAACAATTCTCTTTTCAGGTAAATGTTGTAGTTGTGAGATGTGAGATGACCATGTCACTCAGTAAATTAGGGAGAGAACTAAATGACTTGTCTAAATCTATTCCCAACAAAATTGTTACTGGCGATTTCATTCTAGCCTGGCAGGTAGACAAGCCTAATTGGCAAGAAGCTAAACGGTCAACACCAATGTTAAAAATAATGTAATTGTGGGAATGTAGTCGAACTTAGTGTAGTCCCCCACCGTCTCTAATAGGTACAAATCAAGTACCTAGTCACTTTAGTGCAAATGCTAGTAATTGGTAACTTTTCGCTTGACAAATCTTGCATTTGTAATACAGCACAGGTAAAGCGACGCTGAGATTCCAATAAGACGAGAGCCATTCGACAATCCGGCTTGGACAGAGACTATTTCAACGTAGTGTCGGTATGTTCAAAATAAATGATGTGACCTTCAACACATTTCAAAGATATCTTATGTTTGAGTTCCACGGTATAATACAGCTTCCTTACTGCTAAAAACATAAACTAAGGTAAAAACAAAGCAGACTCAAACAGTATATTCGATAAAGCTACACCCGAAGCTAGAAATATTAAGTTCAGAGTTGGTATAGAGTACACATTGGGCGCTTAGAAACAGATATCAAGTGAACGGGACAATAATGGGTTTAAGAACTGTATTAAGCCCTTCTTCACATTGTAAATTAAATGTAGAACGATACATTTATATATAAGACAAAAATATGCAGGTACAATTGAATATGGGCTTGCGAAACAATCTATTCGTTAATAGTGTCGCTATTAAAAATATTATTAAGACGGATGTTATTTTGCTTGTTAATGTCATAGTCTTATATACAAAAACATCGACCTCCTAAATTGACTAAGCTCAGAGAGCACCAGGGCACAGAAGGTTCCCACTCAACCACCCGCCACTTATGCCATAGAAGTGGTACCTTTCCTAGACAGATAATGTTTTGTTTTTGAAGCACAATTCTTCAAGGAAAGTAGAACTATAACTCTTTCAATTGGTATATATATTGATACCAATTGAAATAATATTTTGTACATAACACTGGAAGTTTTTTTCAACCATAAACGATGAGTTTGCATTGTCTAGGTTAAAACCACGACACGCTGTCATCATGTATTCTTCACATTGTATAATAAGTCTTCTGCTTAGTTGATATGTGTACCTGTCGATCGGCAACGGACTTCATTCCGACTTTAAGAAACGCTTAATGTTTTCGCTTATTCCTTTTTAAAAATATTTACACGTACCTTGCAAAATGTGTTCGATTTTGTCCGCGTTGTGTCCAATCGTTAAGGTAAGCCCCTTGCGAAGAGATTTATTACTAAACAAATATCATTGATCCGCGCTTAGCAATCACGCCAATATACATATCACCTTAATTGCTGACTCAAACGTATTCCTCCTCTTCTAGACAAAAATTTATGATGAACAGAAAATCCTGAATTTCGGTATTTTATTGGATATGATTCAAGTGAATGACGTAATGTCTGGCCATTCAATTTACCGATGCCTGGTCTCTAAAGATAAGGATAATTATGGGCGAAGCCACCATCAAGGCGATCTTTACAGAAGTATCTACTCTCAAATACACACCTGGGATTTCAATGACAAATCGGGATGGCCTACCACTGTTCCCAGAAATAATGGCCTCCGATGGTGGCAGTGTACGATGATTTATTTCCTTTTGTTCGATGTTGCGACCTCGAGGACATATTATCAGAAGGGAATTACATGCTCTCGGGATAGTACCTGTGGAACAAGTCACATTTGCTGGTTTGAATGATAAAACATTGCAAAACTTAACAGTGATGGATTTTCAACTCATGGATATATTGACCATCCATCGTTTGAAACGTGCGGATCCTAGCACAGCCATTAAACAGGGTATATATATTCGAAGGAGTTATAAAGGTATAAAATAAAGTACCAGTGTTAAATTGGATATTAACGACTTTTTCGCTACAGCATATACAACTCGAATATTTTATTACACTTATAAAATCTCATTTTTAATTTATTTAAATTTATAAAATGCCTTATTTTCGTATAATGTTTTTAACTGTTAATATACAGTCTAATTCTGATATGATCTTTAAAAAGAAAATAAAGAAAAATTTGGTGTATCAGAGAAATTTCAGGTAAGTGTAAGAAGGAAAATCGTAGGATGCTATCACTGTGAGTGCATAAACTTGTCTGTTAAAGAAACAAGAGCCGTTATGAGTAACGTCGGTTCTTTCGTCCATTACTTTCATGAAGGTCATCTTGACCTTGGTTTTATTTTCGCGCTGTATTTGCCATCAATTTGTAACATATAACGCAACAGTGATATGCCAACATTATCTTTGACTGTCATTTGTCAAAGGATGCAACTGTAGATAAAATTGGCATTGGTATATTTGTAGTTTATTTGAGCTCGATGTCATAAGTTAAAAGTTAATAAAAAATTCCAACACATTCTTGCGATAAACTACGAGTTTGTATTCTTATTCAAACTAGTAACAAACACTGAACTGAATTACATCTTCATTTCAGGTCATTTGAATCCGTTTAGGCCATTGAGTATTCTACAATTGTTGGTTTACTAAATAGATCATGGAACGACGTACAAGTATCAGACGACATTGTAGATATCTTGAAATCCTGAGCAAAAGCCGAAATTCTTCAGAACGCCGAAGAAATCAGAAAAATCGTAGCACGGTCCTGTCGATCGCATTTGATTTCAACAATAGAAGTTCTAGAAATATTGCTATCTTTTTAAAAAATCATATTTGAGCATTCAGAAATATTGTAATATATATGGGTTTGATAATCGTGTGAATCCAAAACTAAAAGATTAGATTTTCAAGTCAGAAGATTATTTATGAAAATTGTTAATGTCGATTTGATTTCTGTTTGGTAAATTAACAAGGCAATATTTGTAAGAGCCTAAATTGCCTGAATTAATGTAGCGTAGAAGAAGTAATCTTTACTCGTGTGAATATCAGATTTAGGTACATTTTATATAACATGCTTCAAAACTTTCATCTTCATCAAAATAATAGTAATTGGTATAGCTTGTCGCTTCACAAATCGCCCATTTGCCAGACAGAAACGCTTTAAAGGGATTGAACTTACAAGAGATAAAGAGCCAGTCAGTCGTGGTTATTTTTTTAAAATAGAAGTACCAAATTAGGTCAATGTGTTAATACATGTACATACATACTGGAAAAATGCATATTGGTCTATTGCAAAATGGAAAATTATTTTGGCTTATCTCATTGACTTCGAATATAAATAACAGAACTAATCTTGTCTCAAGTAATTTTTTGAACTATATAAAATACTATTCAATCTTCTGGTTTAGGATTTCACAAAGAAGATTGAATAATCAACGGCTTTAGGAGCCTTTATCAAAATGTACCATCACACATCACAGGTGGCCTATAGAAGCCAATATCCAGACAGTTTCCACGACAAACTGGTGATTTACACATATAGACGTCTTTCGGCTACATCATTTTATATGGAACAGGTTCGTTTCAGTTCGTAAATACCCTGTCTATTCAGGCCGGCAAAATCAAAGCAGCATTGTGAGATCTCCATAAGACTGTGGTACATTTGCCAAGCTACTACACAGACGTTCCACCATCTGCAAATAGGACCAAGAAGACACACCGAGCAGGGAGGGACATCCCAGAATTAAAAACTCTGAGTTGAGCATTTAGAAAGAAAAAAAAAGACTGCCAACTAGACTTTGTTGCAGGGTGCATGCCATGGGATGTTGGTTGAAAAGCCATCTGCTCTAAGTGACAATTATCGCTAAAAGACGCGACAAATGTCCCAGAAAGACTTCGTTTAAGGACTTTTACAAGTTTTATATATTCTACATAATAGTCATAATGGCTATTAACACTACGGTATACATTATTATATGCACGAATCCTCTTTTCCTCCTACTCCCCTGGGGCTTTATTGGCTAAATGTGCAAATGAACTTACACTTCTGCCTTGTAAATCAGTGTTACTACTATTATTATAGGCCAAATCAAGACATTATTAACACCAACTGTGGTTGAGTCAAGCGTAGTTATCAAAGCATTGTAATTGTAAGTCCTTATAAGTTCAACGAACGGTTAAATCAAATACAGAGAGTGATTTCTTTTCAGTTTGACTATACGCAAGGCCACAATACGTAACTTTGATGGATTCTCAACTTCTGGGTATTTGGATAAGTAACGTTTATGTCTTGTTCTTAAGACCTTAGGAAATCTTAGCAACTGCACCCAAACATTAATAATCAATATACCCAGAAGTTGAAAATCACCAAAGTAACGTTTTTGTCATGCTACCAGCTATTTTAGTTTGGCTAAAATATGTTATACACAAGGTCATTGAAACACGTGATTGAGGAACAACAATAATCAGATATGATCATACATCCGTAAACATTATATGCGGTCTCTTTTGGAAAACATTATATGCGGTCTCTTTTGGAAAACATTATATGCGGTCTCTTTTGGAAAACATTATATGCGGTCTCTTTTGGAAAGCATGGTGTGCTGTCTATGGTCGTATTGTTAACCGCCTCCGCTTTCGGTACTAGGCGATACCTTATGTTTTTATCATGGTAAACCCATCATCGTAAAATTGGCTTTATTTTGCGTTCGCTCAAAAGATGATTGTTTTTTATGTTTACACAAGACGGACAAACGGACAAAAGCTACATGTAACATCCGTGAATTTACTTAGTCGGAATAAGTGTATGGTATACTGTCGTTTTCTTCCAAATTTTGTGTGGATATTTGTCTTATACTACATCTGTTACAATCTTTGAGTTTTTCAATGGTGTGTGCATAGCTTTATGTTTTTAACAGTATGTTCGAGTCAAAATGGCTAAAAGTACATTCGGCTTTTAATATCGCGTTAATGTTACTCCATTAATCAGGCACATGACAGGCGCTTAAACGGAGCAAAGGCTGTATCGAATGGAAAACTAACACGCATCACACACGTTTTTCCTAACCATGTTTACACGAATACTGTGGTTATTAAACATTTTGGCACCGAGTTAATTATGTTTAACGTATAATTGTAAATATGACTACTGTTAGTTGTAGTTAATTGTAAGCTGTACAAATGTACGCTTATACATGTACATAATGCATCATTTCTTGATCGCGACCGAGATCTCCATTGGTACTGTGTTTGTTCTCTGTAATACTTTATAATCCATTAATCGGTTGTTTCACACTGCGCCTTTCAAAACAGTAAAAGGTCAGATCAACTGCTATAGAACATGCCTATTAAATCTACAGCTGAAGATTAATACCGTTCACCATATGAACACAATCAGGGTAGTATATTCCAAGTTCAAACAAAGGCGGTTGCTGGCGTCTACTTCTCGTGTGTAATAAATTATCCATAAGGCTGCTAGATAAACATCGTACAGATTCATATTAGAGTCAATTCAGTTTAAAATCGCAAGAGATTCATTCGCCCTGGTGCTCTCTGAGCCAAGGGTCGTCAGGAAGCCGATTAGTTGAGGTGTCCTGTGTATCGTCCTGTGAATGTCGTGTGATGTATTGCAGCCTTATCAGTAAAATAACCTTAAACACGGCGTTAAATCCCAATCAAACAAAAACTATGATTTGTTTGTTTGTTTGATTGTAGTGTAGCGTCGTAGTCAAGAGTATTTAACCGGTGTATGGTGGAAAACCGGGAAGAAACCTCGTAAAAACCACCCCGCGAACTCCGCAGTCACCGGAAAACTTCCCTTATATACCTAAGTTCCACAGAGGGGATCGAACCTATTCCGGGTACAGTGAAGGGGGCCAAAAACTATTAAAACAATGTATTATCTCCCAAAGTGGCTAGTTCTCAGTTTGGTCACAACTTAACACTACCGGTCGAAGTTTCTGACCATCAGGTATGGGCAATACGCAGGCATACGAGGAATACTTTTTACACTAATGTAGAGAACATCAAAGTCAGGCAAAAATCTGATATATTGTGTGGGTTATAAGTGTTTATACTAATGTCCACAGAATTTGTTTAAGGCTAATGAATCAGATTGACCCCACTCTAATCCAGTTGGATTTTCAAGTAAATGTGGTATTTGTTCCTGTGTGAGATAATCATTCCAATCCAAATATGTAGAGACAGTCTTGAATGACTCGTCTGAATCCTTGCCTGGAAAACTGGTAAGTTAATTTCACTCTGGAAAATTGACAAGACCAATAAGTAAGATCCTAAATTGTGTAAGCCAGCGTGCCGCACTAGGTATGGGTCTTCAATTCAACTGGGCGAAAATCAAATTTGTGCACGGCATGTGACGACTGTCTTTCATGGGTCTAAATCAACTGGCTGGTCGCTTTCTTCAAAAACGATAGTAATTGACGCAACTGAGAGCGTGGCGAACCCCAGGAGCCTGATTAATGTTTGTGAATATTTACTGAATAATAGTTGACGTTAAATACCTAATACTTGACGAAAGAGACCCGAAATAACTTCCAGGCTAAATTTTCCGTTTTAATATTTGGTTGGTACTATCAAAACACGAGAGTGGGGACAGGAATAATGGACAACGAGGGCCTGCTTTGACTGTGGTGGCGGTGGTGGTTTATACATATGCTCTGACTACTGGCCTTAATATTGATTTACATTAAGGCTTACTTCTATATCGCCAAAAATCCCCGCCTCTTGTGTCCTTACCAGCTAGGAGGCTCTATTGATTATATACGCGTTTAAATATGTAAATCGGAGCCCCTATACAGACAAGGAACTAGTATTGTAGTCTACATATATATTGCATTTTAACGGACTACAAGGTCATGGAGGCGAGAAATTAAGAGAAAGAGATTGATCAGGTATTATAATACAGCCAAAATCTCCAGCGGGTTGTTGGATGGGAGCTTACCGTGCTCTAGTGTTCTCGGAGCTGAGGGGCATCAAGTACCGGATTTGATGTGGCGTCCTGTTTTTCGTCTAGTAAAAGCACTGTGGTGTTTTCTGTGTTGCCAGTAACGTTTAAGGTGGTTTCCTTCACCCGCTGGATTGGTACGCCGTGATTTGAAATAATAATATTATGTACGGCATTAAATACCAAGTAAACTTCTGTAATTTAGGTAAATTTGTTTTCCCGGCGTTTTTAATGGCGTTTGGCGAAGAAAACCCATTTCTCATTCTAACATTAGCTTCATTTGCGCTCTGAGAAAAACGAAATAACACAGAGCGGAATAACAGACGAAGGTACAACTGAACATATACTAGCAGCATTTGTTTAACATCTTTCTGCCATTGTGCAGGTTAAAACACCTTCTGATGATATTTCAGTTGACATATACGTGATAATATATCAATTTTATGAATTACGAATCCGAATAGCTCGATGGAAGATTTCCGCAATGTTTTCGAATTAAATCTGCTTAAAGGGGAAGTGAAAAAAAAAGTGAGTCAAATTAAAGACCCTGCTGAGTTGTTAATAAAACTGCTTTTACATTTCCTGTAGATTGTTTCGTTTTCAATTAAAAACTAGTTAAAGTGAACTACTGTAAGTAACATGTATGGTGGACTGTTTGTGCCATGATTTATTTATGTAGTTCTTGCAGATAAAATTATCTGAATACAAATCATTCACGTAACTGCTAAATTTCTAGATAACGACGGAACGCTTTATTGGGACTATGTTTTTGCATTTTATAAATCCTGATAAAGTATGTTGACAAAACATGCTTATTGCTACAATTGTTGCTGAAAAGTAAAAACAGTGGTGTTATTAACATAATTACATTGTAAAACAAATGTTTCTACTGCATGGCCATGACCGCTCATATATATAATACATTATCTATCTGGCTGCTTGATAGACATGGTATGTGAGCCGGTCTTAATATTCATATAAAGGTCAATACTGATAAAATGTTTTGTTATCTAGATAGTGCATGAAGTTAACTCGAACTTTAACATTATAGGTCAAAGTTTCTAGGCCACCCTGTATCACTATAGAGGCCAAGTTTAAGTTATGTGTTAAACATTAGCGTTGGTCACTGATACCACACGTATCGTGTTAGTGTCAACTCTTGGGGATTATTTACGGAAGATAATACACGTAATAAATAACAAATTTACAAATGCGAGAACTCTTATTAGCTATATTGGCCATTCGGATAAGGGAGCAATATTTATAAACAACAAAACTGGGGTAAGCTAAATTATTATCTAGGGACACAAATTCGAATCCATCAATAGCTTGAATTCGTTTTTTTGTCTTTCTCTATATCCTTTTAAGGACAAAAACATGATTGTTTATTAATATTATGCTCTTAAAATAAGGTGTAGCATACTGACTTCAAATAGGCGGATTCCCTTCCTCCCAAAGTTGTGTTAATACACGTTATAAAGATTAAACAAGAATGTATTATTGAATTCTTGTTTATTATGCACATAAAGAGTATGGGCTATATTATGACTAGACTCAAACCCCCCGAGTACCGTTTCTATGTTTGACCCTTGATTTTTCAAGTATCACCTCAATACATTACTATCATTGACAGTATATTGAAGACAAACTTGCACAATTAGTCAGGTTACATAAATCTGCGTACTAGAAAACCTACGGTAACACATTCGAGTTTTGCTTTCATTTTACCTTAGTTTATACTATTCACACTTACCTTACACAAATCATCAGTTTTCTTCTGCATCGACTAGACTAGGTATAGATGTCCGCAGGACTTCTTAAATGGATCTAATTGTATTTAGGCAACCTGCCCTAAAAGCACGCCAATAAACGTACCGCCAAAATTTGCTTTGTATTGTATCCAAACAATATCGCAAACCGGTAGTTCTTGTGTGAACCAGAATCGCAAGCTGAATTGAAACTCCTACCACCAGCATCAACTTGAAGAAAACTATGTTTTTAAAAAGCCAATTTGACAACCTTTGCTAACCGTTATCTAGTATTGAATGTAGCTGTTCATATATACATGTTTTGTAGTACATGAATTGACATGGTCTATTTTGA